>OY856409.1:1327760914-1327768414 GCA_963693085.1 Alisma plantago-aquatica
AATTCTATTGTCAACATAGCGTTTAGGAACAATGTTGTAGATCTTTTCCATGAAAAATTGTTAGCTTTGCGAAAGGAGCTCTTAGACTTGGATCTCGCTGATCCTGGTGCAGGCGCTGGTGCAACCGCTTCTAATACAGCTTCCTCTTCTGTTGTCAAGGTCCATATACCTAGTAGTTGCAAAACTAAGGGAAGACCTAGATCGACCGATGTGAGGTTTAAATCTGGAGTTGAGATTGCACAGTCTAAAAGAGAGAGGCAGTGCAAGAATTGCTTAGAGTTTGGGGTCAACCATGATAGCTCTGCCCTATGAAGAAGTAGTCCATTCCTATTATGGACTATGTGTTGTTGTTGTTTGCTATTCAATGATTATCTCTGTTGCTGATCGTGTGGTCTGTTGATGCTGGACGTTTTTTAGTAGAGTTTGTAGTTGATTAGCGCGTGAGTGAGGGATATTCAAATCTATAATGGGTTGTTCTTTTTGTCTGCAGTTTTTGTGAAAGTGATTTTGTAACCATCCATGTATTTTTACTTTTGTGTTTTGTAATGTATTTTATGTGTTACGTTGAACTCCACCAGCTATATGTATACTTTGAATATGCTTCAAAGAATCTGTTTTGATCAGATCTTACTCTTTTGCAGAATATTTTTTGTTTTATCTTCGTGTGCATTGAATACTCTTTTCTTTTGGAATACATACATTTTTGGATTAGTACAATTTTTTTCATGGTTTGTTCAGTGTACTCAGGAAATGTTTGTTTTTGCTACTATTCCATACACTGGTAGAGTTACTTTCTGGTTGCTGGAGTTACTTTTTATATTGTCACAGTTACTCTCAGTGTTCTCGCAGTTACTCTCAGTGTTATCATAGTTACTCTCAGTGCGTATCAGAGTTACTCTTAGTGTTCTCTCAGTTACTCCTTAGTGTTGTCACAGTTACTCTCAGTGTTCTCGCAGTTACTCTCAGTGTTATCATAGTTACTCTCAGTGTGTATCAGAGTTACTCTTAGTGTTCTCTCAGTTACTCCTTAGTGTTGTCACAGTTACTCTCATTGTTCTCGCAGTTACTCTCAATGTTATCATAGTTACTCTCAGTGCGTATCAGAGTTACTCTTTCAGTGCTAATTGAAAGTATATATAATCAGACAAAAACATACAGCTAAACATTCAAGATTACAACATTCAAAGCATAAAACGTTATATATTATACAACCAAATCAACTATAAAGAAGGTCCATCAACTGAACATAAAAATACAGAAAAATACAGCCAGATCAGCTATAAAGAAGGTCCATCCCTGGCGATAGATATCATACACACAATTCCCTCCTTTGGAAAGCATAGACATCAAGCCTAAACACGTTCGTATCTGAGAAGTTCATATCTGTTGTAAATGAGTGAACCTGCAAAGGCTAAGAGAAAAGGCTAAGAGAAAAGGGCGTTGGTGCATACCTATTTGTGAAAGGAACGCTGGACAGACGAAGAAGCAGTGTCTTCTGCAGATGTTGAGGTGTCCGCTGTTGTGGATGAGTCAACCTGAACGGGATTCACAGCTGATCCCGGCGCTGCTTGGTATTTGTCCCTAACGAACAGCTGATCTGCAGAGTCCTCCGATCCAGAGTATACTTCGTCACCAGGCATTCTGAAGAGCAGAATAAGCTCAGTTGGTGTTTCTAAGAACTGATCTGTGATCCATGCTGTGATGGTCTGGTGATCAGTTGGCTTGAGGAAGATGATCCAACCTTTGCGAAGACTGAGCTGTGCGATCATCTTTTTCCAGCCCTTAGCTGTTGAAAGTGACCTATTTTTATTCTGCATAAGGGTTATCTGGAAAGACTGGTTTCCGATTAGGAAGGTGGTCTTGCCTGGTTTGATGTGAAAATGGAGATGGTTCCATTCTATAGGAAGTAGAATGGATTCTACTGTCTTGTCGTCAATGGTGTAGTTGATTGGCTGGATGAACGGCTCCATGGTAGGCTGTGAAGAAATGTTAAAGGGGATCTGAGGAGATGGTCAAAGGGGGTGCTACTGAAATGTTAAGGGGGCTATCGGTATTTCTTCTGTAAAACTATACCTTCTGTAAACCGTAGCAGTCACAGATGAAGAAGAGGTGGACGTCGAGGGTGCCGTGGAGGATGGAGATGTTGAAGATCTGAAAGTCCCCCGCTGTATTGTTGGTGCTGCAAATATGTGCAGCAGTGAGAGTAATGCTCTGTGTTGTTGGTGTTGCAAATATGGACAGCAGTGCTCTGTCCTGTTGGGTTGCAAAGATGCCAGCAGTATTGTGTTGTTCTGACGACACAACAGTGCTCTGTGCTATGTGTATGTGCATTTACATCATACATCAGACTCTTGTACATATCTTTATAGCTCTGTGCTCTCTTTTCTTCACTTTTCTGGTTCCTTCTTTAATAAAGAATCATGTACAGCAGAATCCTGAACGCTAGAGTTACTTTTTGTTTTATCACAGTTACTCCTTAGTGCTGTCACAGATACTCTCAGTGTTCTCACAGTTACTCTCAGTGTTATCATAGTTACTCTCAGTGCGTATCAGAGTTACTGTGTTGCATAGTTACTTTTTGTTTTATCATAGTTACTTTTTGTTTTATCACAGTTACTCCTTAGTGTGTATCAGTGTGTATCAGTGTTATCATAGTTACTTTTTGTTTTATCACAGTTACTCCTTAGTGCTGTCACAGATACTCTCAGTGTCCTCGCAGTTACTCTCAGTGTTATCATAGTTACTCTCAGTGCATATCAGAGTTACTCTTAGTGTTCTGTCAGTTACTCCCTAGTGCTGTCACAGATACTCTCAGTGTTCTCACAGTTACTCTCAGTGTTCTCACAGTTACTCTCAGTGTTATCATAGTTACTCTCAGTGCGTATCAAAGTTACTCGAATTATATATCTCAAAGTATATATCTCCATACAAAACCACAATAGTTTTCTTGGTTAGTAGTCTAACTCAAAGTATATATCTCCATACAAAACCACAACAGTTTTACATTCAAGAACACAACATTCAAAGCACAAAACGCTATATATTAAACCCAGAAATACTCATATTTGCAATATGATTTAGATCAAACATGTAATTTTTAGGATTTTCACAACACACAAGTAATGTATCTCATAGCGGTTACACATCAAAATTCCAGAAGAAAACTGTTCAAGTTTTACATTTCAATTAATAATTCACTATTTCAGCTAAAATCCAGCCATTTAGCTGGGCTTGAAACAGCTTCTTCCTCCGTTTTCTTCTCTTCATCTGGTGCTTCTGTCGTCTCTTCTTCTTGTTGCTTTTGACATTCATCTATTCCTCCCTTGTTCTGCTCAGATGGACCTTCTTTGATGACTTCATTGTTATATTTTTGATGTGCTTGTACAGGTTGCAACTCCCCCCTCGCCATCATTCTCTGAAAAATATCAGCCCTTATGGCCGGCATGTCCTTGCAGGTGAAGTCCATGTGTTTTCCATTTACCAGGCATTCTAGGTACTTCATGACGAAGATCCCACAGTCAAGTGAGTCTTCTGCCTGTTGTGGACATAGCGGGTACTCCTGTCCCCATTGTGACAGTTGGTCACCTTTTTCTGCCCCCCTGAAGAATTCGTGGACAATGCCCACCTGCATTTAAAATTGACAACTCTTATTAATCATCAATCAACAAACATTAACCCTGTCAATCCACTACAAATAGAGTTTCTTTTTATAGATTGCTTACCCATCTAAGGAATTCCTTTTTCGACTTGCTATTTCCACTCATTGAATTATAAGACCGGTGTACTCCTTCCCTGAAACTTGCCTCGTACAAGTGCCAGTGGTTGTCATTGTTCAATATGGTGAACACCGAGTCCATTGTGTCCCAATCTTTCATCGGGACGTTGAATAGTGGAGATAGCATGTCGATCTGCTCCATGGTTATGTTTTCAACATCAAACGCCAGCTTCTGCTGCAAATGCAAATTCACATCTATAAGTTTCAGTTTTGTGTATATATTTTTGTATTTTTGATGTAATTTTGTATACCAATTTTGTTCTTCTTACCGGAGCATATGTGCTCAAGCAGTGCCATGACATACCCTTCTTTCTCCTTTTACTTGTGGTAGCTTTGAGCATCTGTACAAAGTAGTCCATAACCTGAAAAAATAACCACAAGATTTCTTTGTTTAGAAAAAAATGACAAGTTCTCAAAGAGTTACACTACTATTTATTAGTTTCTTACTGGTGATTGCATCATTTGATCTTTGTACAGTAGGGTGGCGAGGTCCTTCCCCGTGCACCAAGTGTCATCACTGAATCTCCATTCTTGTTTTGACCTGCCAATCGTTTGTATAGATGTTATACATATTAGTTTTGGATATTGAATAAGCGATGTTTTATATGTGTACACTTGGCAAAATAACAAATTCTCTTACATTTCTTCTATATTGTTCATGAAGTGGTGGACAATTTCCCTGGATTGTTTTGTTTTGAAATGCTTGAAACCAATGAAGTTTGACAACTTGTGCTGTCAACAACAAAAGAGCACTTCATGTTAGAATCAATCTTCATTTTCTACTAGTTATACTATGTCTATATGTCGTACGGTTACTATAGTCCATCGTATAGTTACTCTTTATGTTCTTACAATTACTCTTCTAATTCACATAGTTACTCTAGACCATTATAGAGTTACTCTTTATATTACTACAGTTACTCTACTTCTATCACACAATTACTCTACTGTATTTACACAGTTACTCAAGTATTGATATAATTTAAAGGAGATGCAACCTTACCTTTTCCTCCCTCCTCTTCTTCACGTTTTTCTCGATGCTGCCTATGATTTGTTGTTCTATCTTTGAAAAAAAATTTCTGGGCTCCTCCTTCTGCCCTTCTTCATCGATTATATTCTTCTACTGTTCACCTATTTCTTCTGCATCTCGTGCAGATTTTCTGTGGTCCAAACCTTCAGCTGATTTTTCTTTCTTCTCCTCCTCCTCATCATTTTTCTTCCCATCATTCTCATCTTCTGAGTCATTCTCTTGCACATATTTTCTTCTGAGGCTCAGCCTGTCTCGCTTCCTCGGCTTGTCGTCCTTATCCATACCTTCATTCTCTACTTTGCTCGTCGAAGCAACATCCTTATTGGGTTCTTGAACATTCCCCGATGAGAACCTCTCAGCAGATTGTTCAAATCCACCGACAGGTGACTGTGATTTGTCACCTTCATCTCCGAATTTTCTCCTTAGTTTTCTGTTCTCCTCTTCCAACTTGGCTATTCTGTTTTCTAGCCGTTTATTCTCTCTCTGCATTTCAGCGAATGCCTCAACAGCAATTTTCGTGCATATCTCCTTCTGCATCTTTAGCTCCTCCTCGAGTATTTGAATTCTTCTCGCCAGGTTGGAGTCATCAGCAGGCACTCCTTTTCAGATGACTGGCTTTGCTGGCACCTTGTCTGGCGTTTGTTTACTTTTCGCCCTTTTCTCCGCAAGGTAGTAGGGCATGTCTTTCATTGTTCTTGCAGCTCGCCAGTTATCCCCCTGGTCTATATTCATACCTTCACAAACCTGTCCATAAAAAAATCAAAAATCATATTTAACAATGCAAACTTGCAGGATTATGTTATATATTAATTTTTGTAACAAATAAGAAATATTCTTACATCCTTAGGGTTCATAGCCACTAAATCCATCAACTTTTCGACCGGCGCAGCCCACTTCTTTATCCTTGGCTTTGCGTTGAGGAACGTTGGCTTTGCCATGTTTGTCATCTCATATGCCCAAACCTACATTTAAACAGAGTGAAAATTCAATGCATATGTAACTGCCCCCCATAGTCATCATTGTAACAATTTTGTAGATGAAGATAATTTCGTTCACTTACACATAGGCACATCACACACCCTGTTGTGTAGAGGGTGGTTTTCCCTTTCTCCCCTTTCCTCCTCAGTTGGACATTTTGCTTCAGCATCTTCATATTCCTGAAGATGCTCCCATGCACCAGCTTTGCCCAATTCATCTGCGTCGTTTCAGTAACATCGTCTAGGTAGTGCAGTATGTAGATTGGTGTGCAATAGCTGGTGTCTGGGAGTAGGAATGTTGCCAGCAGGTATAACATCCACGCACGGCACATGTTCTGGTAGTCCGATGGATCGTCAGTACTTGCAAATTGTTGCCAAAGCTTTGCTAAGTTGTCCTTGTGCAAGACATCCTTTTCCCTTAACCTCTTAGAGGTGTCCTCTTCATTTCCTTTTTTACCTGTTGCGCTGGAAAATTGTTTCCATATTGATCTCACAATCTCAGAATTTTTCCTAGGTATGATGTCCATACCTCTGCTTGGGATACCTAGAATTACCCCTACATCCTCAATCGTCATCCTTCTTTCCACCCCTCTGGCCAGCAAAAACCTGTCATCATCTACATATATGTCTATCAAATCTTCCAAGAGGCATACATCAACCATAAGATTCAGCATCTTTATCATGTTTGCAAATGTCGTCGCCCTCATCATTCTTATCTGATTACTTGTATACACCACGCTCTTGCTGGCGGTGATGTAGCTCTTTAGGTAACACCTGTGGTACAGCCTCTTTATCCCCACTGCAAACATATGAAAAGTTACTCTTAGTTTTCTTTTTTTTTTAGCATTACTTGTTACTCACTCAAGTTACTCTTCAATTTTTCACAATTTAATCCACGGGGTAGGTTGATAATATTTTTAATGCTAACTATTTATTCTTGTAACAACAATTTTAATAAAGTTCAAGTAAGTGTCATATGATAGTAACAACAATTTAATAAGTTTACAAATCCATTCAATATTACCTTCAGCTGCCTTTCCTTTCTCCCTTTCTGTCCTCTTAATTCTATCCTCTTTTTCTCCCTCATAGGTAGCCTTTTCCTTTCCCTTTTCTTTCTTCCTCCTTATTTCCTCTTCTTCTATCTCGTCAGCAGCCTTATCTGTATCATTAGTTTCTTCAGCCTTCCCTTTCCCTTCACTTTCTTTTCCTGTATAGGAATGAAGTTACTCTATATTTTTAGTCTTTTTTAGCTTAACAATATGGTTTTCATATGTCAAACTGATATGTAAAGTGTGCAAATTACTCTTTGTTCTATAGTAGTTACTCCACCATTTACTCTAGTTACTCTAGGCTATCGTACAGTTACTCTAATGTTCTATACCAGTTACTCTTGGTATCATGTAGTTACTCTTGGTATCATGTACAGTTACTCCAACATTTACTCTAGTTACTCTAGGCTATCGTACAGTTACTCTAATGTTCTATATCAGTTACTCTACTTCTTATAACAATTACTCTTTTAACATGCGTTGTTACTTTCTATACGATATCTTTCTGTTTCTCGTTTGTAATGTACATGCTATCATAAATTACCTTGTCGTTCTTTGCTCTCCGCTTTGTCACTCCGAGGTTTGCCAGTCTCGGTAGATCCTTTGCCTTCTTTCTCAGTCGTACCCGGCTTACTTCGTTTTGTTCTTTTCTGGGACGGTTTACTCATC
>OY856409.1:1327773414-1327820914 GCA_963693085.1 Alisma plantago-aquatica
ACCAGTGCCACATCTTTTTGGATCTTTGTTAGCCTCTCAATCTTATGTTGGGCTGCTTCCTTGTAAGGCTTAGCTCTAGTTTTCAGAGAACTTTCAAGATCTTGAATTCTTTCCAACAAGTCCCCTTTCATAGCCTCTTCAATCTCCTTTGATAAGCGATCAGCCACCCTTTGAATCTTTTCAAGCGCTTTTTTGCGCCGTACAGGAAAGCTTGATATAGCTAATAGCCTGCGGAGATAATTTCTTGTCAGAATGTGACACTAGACCATACAACAATGCAGTTCTAATATAAAATTTCAATCTAGAATCTAGTAACCAAAATATGATTCATTGTTGTGGCTATAACTAGATTTGATCACCATTAGGATAAGGTCGTTCAGATGCGAATCAGATATCATATAACATGGCAGGTCAACGCTTAAGAGTGATATGATGCTAACATTCTTACATCCCACATGCTAAGTTACCTGATTACTCTCCCTAAAAAGGAATGCATTATAACAATGGGATCCTTGATAAGACAAAACAATGGTAGTTCACACCACAACAACTAAGAAGTTCCTGTACGCCAATCAACTCCAGTGCACAGTCGAGAGAATTCAGGGTACAATAACATGATAATAACTTTACAACCATACAGTTTAGAAACTAAGAACCAAGTACAGATGAATGTGCATGCTGTTCTCAAAACGACCGATGGATCATTTGCCAACTCGATTTTACAGACCTAATTATCTAATCACCTGCTGACTATACCTTTTTTTCTAAGCAACAAGTGTGTCTCCTCTTCTATTTCAAGCCCAAATGGGCACAGTCCATAGTTACATCAGAAGGATAGAAAAACTGTATAACCAGTCATCATAACAATCATGCTGCAGAGGCACATGAATTGTCATGTATTTAGATTGGCACCAATTGCCAAACTTGTTATGGAGATATAAACTCTTGACGTGTATTTTACTACGAGCTAAAAACGCAAGTATACGCGTCGAGTAGTACAGGCCTTGTGAGGCCCGAGTCGAACACAGGGATACTCAGAATTGTCGGAGACTCCTACTAACTATTTGCGATCAGCTAAGCCGAATAACAAATTGGGGTTTGTTGTCAAAATTAAAAGAAAATAAAAATAAAACAACGCAAACAATCGATTAAAGGTTAATTTAATCAATTCAAAAAGGTATCTTTAGGATTGCGGTTTCACCGCGGGTTTTTTTCATTGTATTAGATTTTATATAATGCCTCAATCTTCTCTCTCTATCCGGGTAGTGGCCTGAAAACAGAATTGCCCACTGTCGTGGTACAATTCACTACTTAGGTTTAGGTCGGTTCCACCGTCGTAGTAACCTATCCCCTAAACTAAGTGCATTACGAACGATCTCTCAGTATCCACCATTAATTTTACACCACCTTGTTCAAGGGATTTATCGATTAATGTAGGTTTCGTCTCTTTTCAGCCGTTAATCCTTCTGTCGAAGTGATTGAGGGCGTTAGGTTATTATTATGGTGATCAAGCATAACAATATATGGAGAAAACGAAGCTATACCACGGATTTAAGAGAGAAAATATGAATTACTATTATAAACTTGTCATACAATGAATTCCCGGGCTACTCCCGGTCCTAAAGATGGAGGGGATTAGCCCCGCATGTTCATCTCACACAAGTACATGGTAAAAATAGGGGAAATCATATGAAAAACGTGAATTGAATGGGAAAACCCCTGAACAGAGAAGAACCGATCGATCATTTGCATAGAACACGTGCTTTCCCGCCTCTCGGTGGTGAAATCCGTCTTCGGCAGCGTCCGGATTGACTGGTATGAACTTCTGGCCTCCGTTCTCCTTTTTCTCGCTCCTCGGCACTTGTGCAATGGCTAATCCGATGCTCCCTTTGTCTCGGACGGCCGTCCTTAGGTATAAGTCCCTAATTAGGTCGCTAATTAACTCCAGTCGTCCGATTGAGATCATTAGAAAGCAAACTCATATCCTACGGCGTCGATACCATCGACGACGTGAATTGAATGGGAAAACCCCTGAACAGAGAAGAACCGATCGATCATTTGCATAGAACACGTGCTTTCCCGCCTCTCGGTGGTGAAATCCGTCTTCGGCAGCGTCCGGATTGACTGGTATGAACTTCTGGCCTCCGTTCTCCTTTTTCTCGCTCCTCGGCACTTGTGCAATGGCTAATCCGATGCTCCCTTTGTCTCGGGCGGCCGTCCTTAGGTATAAGTCCCTAATTAGGTCGCTAATTAACTCCAGTCGTCCGATTGAGATCATTAGAAAGCAAACTCATATCCTACGGCGTCGATACCATCGACGCGAGTCGATGGTATCGACCTGCTACAGTAGCTGCTGGCTGCAAACCCTTCCTTTGTCGCGCCCAACATCATCTCGATACCATCGACTCGGGTCGATGGTATCGACTTCCTTTTGGCGTCGGTTTTGTCATTTTGCGACGTTGTAGCCTCCGTGCGTCGAAGGTATCGACTTGGTGTCGATACTATCGACTGTTTCTTCGCAAGCAACCTGAAGGTGACTCGATACCATCGACTTTTTCCTGCTTCTTTCGGCTGGCAACCTGTGACCATGTCGATGGTATCGACTTCCGTCGATGGTATCGACGAAAGCAAATACTCGTTTTTCCTGAAATTCAAAGACAAGATCAAATAAATCCACACAAATAATAATAATGTGATAATTAATGCTCAAAACAATGAAATAAAGGGAATTTGACATAAAATGATGGCAAAGACCAAAATGGATGAATTATGCAATATTAACCATAGAAATGACTCATAAAAGCACAAAACACATATCAAACAGGTCTATAAATGCGACTCAAAATCATCGCATCAAACTCCCCTAAGCTTGAATATTGCTCGCCCTCGAGCAACTCATCCTTAGAATAGAATTGCAAATGTCAATTGAAAAACAACAAACCAACCCAACATCCCATATGACTCCCATTGATCATTCACAAACCGGCCTTCTCTAACCACAGAACGGTAATTACCCTAAAGGCGACAGTAATCATCAATAAAAGAAATTAACCTCCTAACCGATGAACATTATCACATAAGGCAGTTAACATAATAAAACTCGCCGATTGAGCATTGGTGCATCTTGTGATCGCCTATACTACGTTGCTCGCCCTAACTACCATCTACATGGAAGCAGTTCTCCTGATATTCATTAGTGAGGAGAAATTCACGGTGGCCTACCAATCCGAGCAACGGGTGGATGAAAATGGGTAGCTCATAGAAGAAAGTGGAAGTATTGTACAGTTTCAACATGCATAATACAAAAATGTCCTATATGATGCAAATGCACATTAGAAATGCCCTAATGCCTAAAATTGGGTGAAATGATGCATGCACTAACCATCCGCCTCAAAATGAGATGGATATCTAGTCAAGCTACATCATGTACTCAATTATCCTGAAATGCAAGTGATATTACGTTCCTTTCTCCTTCTTATTTCACTTTCTTCTAAATTCTTTTTCTTTTCCTTTTTCCTTTTATATTGCAGATTTTCAGCTTTTTTTTTCCAGCCCACATATCCATAATTGCTTAAAGATAAGTTTATTGAGCTATTTTTATCATTGATCAGAAATTTTTGCACTATTTAGAAGGTATGGAACAATTAATTCACCATTGGGGAAAAATTGAGATACATGATATACTTTATGCATGAAGATCATGAATGCAACTACATGGCATGCACCTAAAGGTAATGTGCATGATTCACTATATTTTTTTCTTTTTATGCAAACATATGGAAAATACCAATGCAAGTCCTATCTAAATGCTATGCACACAAAAAGGAATTGAAACTGCACTTTACTTCCAATTCTTAGGTGGATTATAGAAAAATGAAGTGGAACGATCACAAGACTAGATGACTGAACCTTAGAAAGATATTATGTGTCCCTCCTTACTGACCTGTGTAGTATTTTAGAAGGTTCTCTCTCTTATATCCAATTAAAGTCTCATTACCATTTGGTTAGGTTAGGCTCAAACAACCATTTCCGTCCACTTTCATGAATCATTAGGAGTACAGGTATGAAATGTTGTTTTAAAGTTGACATAATCAATCATTTTCATAGGATGTGTTCCCAAGGTCAAAACAAAACAAGCTATCCAAAGACACAAATTTTTCAAATTTCCCTTGAATTTCCCATGCACTAACAGCAAGATGACACACTTTTATGACGTCCACAATTACACTAGATAGCACGTGGATCCTACAAAACTAAAATTGCAAGAAACAAATAACAAGAGAACAAAAGCAATAACGCTAAAAACTGAAAACAATAAAAGATAGAGTTGTTCCAACTACCCCCCTAAGCTTGAATTCGACTATGGCCTCATAGTCAAAAACAAACTTAAAGATTGGAACAGGGATACCCGATCATTCTTGTGGTGGTGGAGGCGGGTATTGCGGCGCCGTGGGGTCCCAAGATGGGTATTGCCCCTGGAAAGTCGGATCATACTGGGGCATCAGAGGAGGCTGTGGATACCCCCCAAAATAATTCTGGCTCCAGTAATGATCGTAAAACGGCTGCTGCTGCTGCTCCATCCTATGCAGCCGATCATGGATGTTCTCTTGATTTGCGAAAAGAAGGCGTTCATTCTCGAAGATCGCCTGCTGGTTGACAAAAAGCTGGTTGGTGGTATCTTGAATACCGGCGTACGCAGCGGTGTGGCTGTGCTGCGTCTGCTGAATATCTTGGAGCATGTTGTACATGCCTTGCATGGAATGGGCATCCTCGCTAGGCTGCGAGGGCTGTGGTGATGGCGGCGTAGGCTGTGATGATGAAGACGCACCCGGATGCATTCGAGGACGCTTCCGGGGTGCTACTCGTGCTCGAAGAGGTGCAAATGCCTCTTCTTCCTCCTCAGCCTCGTCGTCCTGTCCGTCGTCGCCGCCGTCATTGCCGCCTTCTTCATCATCGGAGTCGATGGCTATGATCGGCCATCTGAAATGTTGTGCGCCCGCGATGTTGAAGATGGGATCTGACAGCGCGCACGCCTGGTACGCTTGATTTACGTGGCAATGCGCAAAAGCCACGCCAGCTCGGAGAAGAACGAGATTGGTTCGGTGTAGATGTTGCAAGTTGACCTTGCTTCTCGTAGAAAGAGGAGTCAGCTGATCGAGATTCAAGCCCAAGTAGAGGGCTACCTTGGTGACAAGCCCCCCAAAATGAATCGGGGCTTTTCTCGTGCTCCTCTTCACCGCCAACACTCGTTGTAGAAAGAATGCACCCCAGTTGCATTCTTGGCGCTTCAGGAGCTGATATAAGAAGAAAAGATCCGTCTCCTGAAATTTGCTTAGCGCCAGATCACTTCGAGCAAAGATGGTGGAACTCAACATCCGGTGCAATACCCGAACAAACGGGTGCTCGAAGTCGGCTACCGCAGCGTTGTGGTAGCTAACCGACCTCCCTTGTGGCACCGTCACCAACTCGGAGAAGAGAGTGTCGTAGTTGATGCGGTTATCCGGCCGCCGGTGGTCGTATGGAGAATGCATCCAATTGAAGATCCTGTTGAATTGGCGAAGCGTGAGGGTATAGTCACGGTTGTACAGCCGGAAAGACACCCGGCCCTTTATCCATTCACGGTCGGTGGCGACGATGTCGTTGGGCACGACGCAGACGTCAAGTGACGCCATGAACTCCGCCACCAACTCTTTGTAGGTTGGCCACTCGCCGAAAAACGGCTGGCCATCTGCATGGTACTGTAACTCATCGGGCCTCCTGCTTGTACGTTTCGCCTGCCCCTGCAGAACATAGGCCAGATTGGCCTCGAATCCGAGGTCTCGGATCATTTCCCGGTCCACATACCGGGTGGCTTCGATCTTCCTTTTTAAGATCTCCTCATAGATCTTCTTCACCTCTGTGGAAGGATGCATCATGCGCGGCCGTGCAACCGACCCGGGAGGAGGTGGCACAAACTCTTGAATCTCCTCCGGGTCCGCACGTGAAGAAGATGCTCCAGCGACGTGAACCATGTTGGCGACGAGAAAGGGATTAGAAAGAGAGAGCTCGGTGCAGAATGGAGATATGAATCTCCGCTCGGTGACGATCGTCGCTCGGTGATGCTGGTCTTCGCTCTTAGATGGCTCGGGGGAGTGCTCGGCGCAAAGGGAGGAGATCACTCTGAAGGTGTGACGTCAAATGACGTAATGATTCTCCTTAAATAGACTTGGTCGGCGCTACTGTTGGCCCGTCGATACTATCGACGCGCGTCGATGGTATCGACTTGGGTCGATGCTATCCGCCCCTCAATGGTATCGACGGTCGTCGATTGCTGGATCTTGTAGCACGGATCGCTGATGTGTCGATACCATCGACATGGGTCGATGGTATCGACACTGCTCCCGGATCGATGACGTGGAAGCCGCGATCGCCGTCGATTTCTTTGCTCGGATCGGTGACATGGATGGTCGATACCATCGACTGGTGTCGATAGTATCGAGTTGGCTTCATTGCGACACCGCCTTTTTGCATTTCAACCTGGAACCATGTCGATACCATCGACAAGGCCGTCGATGGTATCGAGTTGACTGAGACAAATCGGTCTGAACTTCTCCAGAGATCTCGATGGTATCGACGCCTGTGTCGATACTATCGACGTTCCCTTCTTGACCACCTGTAGGTATGTCGATACCATCGACGAGGCCGTCGATGGTATCGACTCAGAACGAAATCTGTAGTCGTCAACCTGTACCCTTGTCGATACCATCGACGAGGGTGTCGATGGTATCGACTCTGCCTCAGCCTGCACAATGAACAAACGGATCAAGGTATCTTCTTTACACTAAAAATTGAACAAAAATAAAGCAACCTACGATTATAATTAAACTATCCTAATGTACCGATGGTTGGGTTGCCTCCCAACAAGCGCCCTTATTTAACGTCTTAGGCTAGACGGCTTCCGGGCTTCTCATTCATCCAAAAGTGAAATGAGTTTGACCTCATTCACCTTCTTCTTGTAACTCTCCCCAAAATAGAGTTTCAGCCTCTGTCCGTTCACCAAGAACGTGTTATCACCATCACGCACTAAAATCGCGCCGTGTGGTTTGACCTCTTCCACCACGAACGGTCCACTCCATCGGGATTTGAGCTTCCCGGGATGCAACTTGAGTCGAGAGTTGAACAATAAAACACTATCTCCTTTCTTGAACGTGCGCAACTCGATGTGGCGGTCGTGGATCAGTTTTGTGCGCTCTTTGTATATCCGGGCATTCTCATATGTCGTCATCCGTAACTCATCCAGCTCATTCAATTCGAACATTCTCTTTCTCCCAGCTTCATCATAACTTAGATTTAGCCTTCTAAGCGCCCAATGGGCCTTGTGCTCCAACTCTACCGGTAGGTGACAAGCCCGGCCATACGCCAACCTAAAAGGCGTGGTGCCTATAGGCGTTTTGTAGGCCGTTCTGTACGCCCACAGTGCATCCGGTAGTAAGGCACTCCAGTTCTTCCTCGTGTATGCCACCGTTCGCTCTAGAATCTTCTTAATCTCACGGTTGGAGACCTCCACTTGGCCTTGAGTCTGCGGATGATATGGGGTGCCAATGTTGTGCTTGACCCCATATTTCTTCAATAATGTCGAAAACTTCTGATTCCTAAAATGTGTACCCCCATCATTGATTATCATTCGGGGTATCCCAAACCTGCAGAAAATATTCTCCTTCACGAACCTGCACACTACAGTGGAATCATTAGTCCTTGTGGGGATTGCTTCCACCCACTTCGACACATAATCAACTGCTAACAAGATATATAAATTGGAGTTCGAGGACACAAAGGGTCCCATGAAATCTATGCCCCACAAATCAAATACCTCAACTTCCTGAAATACATTCAGGGGCATCTCCTGTCGCTTTGAGATATTACCTGCTCGCTGACAAGGATCACATTGCCTCACAAAATCGTAGGCATCCCGAAACAAAGTTGGCCAATAAAGGCCGCTTTCCAAAACTTTAGCTGCCGTTCGCGAGCTGGCGTGGTGTCCTCCCGTAGGTAATGCATGGCAATGGTGGAGAACACTCTCGTACTCCACTTCAGGCACACACCTGCGTAAAATACCATCCCTGCATTGCTTAAGAAGAATTGGATCATCCCAAAAATAGTATCTCAAAGAGTGAAAGAATCTCTTCTTCTCCTGATATGACCAATCTTCTGGGATGATCCCGCAAGCTAAATAATTTACTATTTCAGCGAACCAAGGCTCTTTAGAGTTAATTTTTAAAAGTTGTTCATCCGGAAACGTCTCGGTTATGGGTATATGTAAATCTTTTTCATCCACCCTTTCTAACCTAGACAAATGATCAGCCACTACATTCTCAATCCCAGATTTATCCTTGATTTCAATGTCAAATTCCTGTAAGAGCAAAATCCACCTAATGAGTCTAGGCTTTGCATCTTTTTTTCCATCAAGTATTTTATTGCAGCATGGTCAGTCCATACAACTACTTTAGATCCAACTAAATACTGCCGGAATTTTTCGAAAGCAAACACAACAGCAAGTAATTCTTTTTCAGTAGTTGTATAATTCAATTGAGCATCATTCAGAGTTTTTAAAGCATAGAAAATCACAGCGGGCTTATTATCTACCCGTTGCCCCAATACGGCTCCTACCGCAAAATCTGAAGCGTCACACATCAATTCGAAAGGTTTTGTCCAATCAGGCGTTTGAACAACCGGGGCAGAAATCAGTTTTTCTTTCAAAACATCGAATGCATGTAGACACTTATCATTGAAATCGAAAACCGCATCTTTATCCAAAAGCTCGGATAAAGGTTTTGCAATTTTAGAAAAATCCTTTATGAATCGCCGATAGAACCCGGCGTGTCCTAGAAAACTTCTCACCCCTTTTACAGAATTTGGTGGGGGCAACTTGGAAATGACCTCGATTTTCACCGGGTCCACCTCAAGACCTTTGCTAGACACCTTGTGTCCTAGCACTATTCCCTCTGTCACCATCATATGACATTTCTCCCAGTTAAGGACCAAGTGTGTGTCCTCACAACGCTGCAACACTTTGTCTAGGTTATAGAGACATTCATCAAACGATGCACCATAAACCGAGAAGTCATCCATAAAAACCTCAAGACAGCGCTCTACCATGTCAGAAAATATGGCGAGCATACAGCGTTGAAATGTCATAAACCAAACGGCATTCGACGGTAAGCAAAAGTCCCATAGGGACAAGTGAACGTAGATTTCTCTTGATCCAAAGGATCAATCGAGATCTGGTTGTACCCCGAGTACCCGTCTAGAAAACAAAAGTGCGATCGCCCGGCAAGACTCTCTAGAATTTGATCAATGAACGGTAAAGGAAAATGATCCTTAAGAGTGGCAGCGTTCAAACGACGGTAGTCAATACAAACTCGCCACCCGGTTACCAATCGGGTGGTGATAGGTTGATTCAATAAATTTTGAGTGACAGTAATTCCCCCCTTCTTAGGGACTACCTGTGTGGGACTCACCCATGTCGAGTCTGATATGGCATAAATAATCCCTACAACAAGAAGTTTAATGACCTCTTTCTTCACAACCTCCATCATGCTCGGATTTAGACGTCTCTGGGGCTGAATCACTGGCTTGGCTCCCTCCTCGAGCCGAATCTTGTGCTGACATAGAGTAGGGGAAATCCCCTTGATGTCTGCAACGGACCACCCAAAAGCTCCTCGGTGGTTTTTCAGCACTATCAACAGTTGCTCCTCCTCTTCCGCACTCAAATAAGAAGAAACGATCACCGGTAACTTGTCTTTCTCAGCTAGAAAGACATACTTGAGATGTGGGGGTAGCGGCTTTAATTCCAAATCCGGCGGGCTGATAAGAGATGATTGCAGTGGTGGGGGCAGTGCACCTAAATCTTCATAGTGCCTCGCATAGAAGCATGGAAGCATCTGAAGCATTTTAGCGCACTCCTTGAGTGATTTACTCCGCATCCAATCATATGTAATATTCAACAAACAAGCCTCCAGCGGTAGTTCCGGATATGCATCAACAACAGAAATAGCAATCGCATCATCCTCCCAAGAAGGCGGAATGTCCTCATTCTCATCATTCGGAAATCCCACAGCTTTACACAAAGAAACAACCTTAGTCTGCTCCATGATATCCACAGTTAAGGTTCCATTATCCACCTTGCTCATCACACGAGCCATGTCCAGAAATGGTTTTCCAAGGCAGAGTGAGATATTGCGATCCATATGTTTCACCATATTACATTGGTCTTTTGCTTTAGATGACGCAGTGCTAGAAGGCATGACCATCTCAAAGCGGTCATCTGCTATGCCCAAGGTCAAGCGACCTCTCCCCATCTCTAAGATCATGTCGGTTGTAGCTTGGAAAGGACGTCCAAGTAACAGCTCATTTCCATGCTCATCCTGCATCTCCATAACCACAAAATCGGCCGGAAAGACAAATCGATCCACCTTTACTAAGACATCTTCACAGATTCCATAAGGCTTCACCACAGAGTTGTCGGCCAATTGAATAGTCATATTGCTCGGCCGTGACTCCTTCAGTCCCAACTTTTTAAATGTTGAAAGGGGCATCAAGTTGATGCTTGCCCCTGAATCACACAATGCTTCTCCAAATTTACACTTCCCGATATAGCAAGAAATGTTGAAACACCCTGGATCCTGTCTCTTTGGCGGCAAAGTGCCCATAATGAAGGCACTCACTTGCTCCTTTAGCACAACGACCTCAGTATCTGGTATTTTCCTCTTCTTGGTAATGACATCTTTTAGAAACTTCCCGTACGAAGGGATTTGTTCAATGGCTTCCAGTAACGGGATATTGACTGAAAGCTTCCTAAAACTGTCCAGGAACTTCTTGAACTGTGCATCTACCTTCCTTGCCTTCACACTATTTGGATAAGGGACCGGAACAGCTTGTGCCCTTTGATGGGGTGGCACATAAGGCATCTTTTTCTGCGGTTCTTCCTCAGCATCCTCTTCTTCAGTACTCTCCACGGCTATGTCTTCAACTTGCCCTGAGATTGGTGTGGGCTGCTCCACATTGGTTTCACCTTCAACTTCATCTCGCGGTGTGCTTGTTTCATCAGTTTTTGGATTCAACACTTTCTTACCGCTTCTCAGCAGAATAGCCTTAGCTTGCTGGTTTCCCCCGGGAACATTGGTGTTCCCCGGAAAACCCGGATGTGCCGGTTTCTTCAAACTAGCTATTTCGGCTGCCATCTGCACCATGGATGTCTCTATGGTCCTCATTTGAGCCCCATGGCTCTGCAATGTCTGCCCAAATTGATTCATGTATTCTCCTTGTTGCTTGATTTGCTGCCCGAATGTATTCATTAACTCTTGATTTTGCTTGATGACCTGATTGAGCAACTTCGTGCTCTTGTCTTCTGCAGCCGGCGCGGGCTTGGCTTCCGGATCCTGTAGAAAATTGTTCGGATCCTTCCATGAGAACTTTTTATCTTTTCTCCATGAATAGTCATTGTTCCTATATCCTTGCTGTTGTCTCATGTATTTGACTTGAGCCTCATCCTCAGACTCATTTTCCTCCTTTTGCAGTAGCTTCTTTGCGAGAAGATCCATCTTCTCATTCAGCTCTCTCATTGCCTTTGATTCACTGGCGACTCGTGCTTGCTCAACTGGGCATCTCTCTCTTTCTCCCCATGACTGCTTTCTAGCCATGTTCTTGAGTATTTCCCAGCATCTAGTGTCTGTGTTGTTTAGAAAAAATCCCGACCCGGCTGAATCCAGATTACTCCTATCATGCTCGGAGAGAGCAAAATAGAAGATTTTCACCTGCGTTTCCTTGTCCAACCCGTGATGCGGACACCTCCTCAACATAACCTGGAATCGCTCCCAGGTCTCAGAATATGTTTCACCAGCCTGTTGGTTGAAATTATGAATCTTCCGGATCATGTCGTTAGTCTTCTCAGGAGGGAAGAACCTCTCAAAGAAGACCTCCACCATATGGTCCCAAGATTCCACGAACTCATCGTCAAGATTATGTAGCCACTCTCTTGCTGCTCCCGCCAAGGAACTTGGGAAAAGCTTGAGATACAATGCATCTTGTGGAAACCTGTCTATGTTTACCATGTCGCAGTTTTCAACGAACTGGCTGATGTGTGCAACAGGATCCTCATTCTTCAGCCCATGAAACGCATTTGATTTCACCAAATTAATCAACGCTGGATCGATCTTATATGTCGGTATGTTGATCGCCTGCTTCTTTATAGGCCCCTTTGAATCTGATGAGGAAGAAGCTTTGATCTTCTCCCATATGGTCTGTGGCTCGGCCATCTCTTCTGGTTCAGATTCAGAATCTACCTCTTCTTGGTACTCTTGCTCGGAATGCTCCTCGTCCTCAGGTCCCGAAAATGGAACCTCTGGTGCGCGTTCCGCGTAGTCAGTACTACGCGTCTGCACCATACACAGTACCTGAAATGAGAAAATTCGAGTTCAATACAGTGCTATGACGAGTATAAAAATTATCAAACAATTTAAAAATATTTGAAGTTGTTTCAATCGAAATAAAAAAAAATTGGCCTAGAGTGGCCGCTCGTAGCACTCAAAGTGCCAACAATTCGCCGTATCCCCGGCAACGGCGCCAAAAACTTGACGTGTATTTTACTACGCGCTAAAAACGCAAGTATACGCGTCGAGTAGTACAGGCCTTGTGAGGCCCGAGTCGAACACAGGGATACTCAAAATTGTCGGAGACTCCTACTAACTATTTGCGATCAGCTAAGCCGAATAACAAATTGGGGTTTGTTGTCAAAATTAAAAGAAAATAAAAATAAAACAACGCAAACAATCGATTAAAGGTTAATTTAATCAATTCAAAAAGGTATCTTTAGGATTGCGGTTTCACCGCGGGTTTTTTTCATTGTATTAGATTTTATATAATGCCTCAATCTTCTCTCTCTATCCGGGTAGTGGCCTGAAAACAGAATTGCCCACTGTCGTGGTACAATTCACTACTTAGGTTTAGGTCGGTTCCACCGTCGTAGTAACATATCCCCTAAACTAAGTGCATTACGAACGATCTCTCAGTATCCACCATTAATTTTACACCACCTTGTTCAAGGGATTTATCGATTAATGTAGGTTTTGTCTCTTTTCATCCGTTAATCCTTCTGTCGAAGTGATTGAGGGCGTTAGGTTATTATTATGGTGATCAAGCATAACAATATATGGAGAAAACGAAGCTATACCACGGATTTAAGAGAGAAAATATGAATTACTATTATAAACTTGTCATACAATGAATTCCCGGGCTACTCCCGGTCCTAAAGATGGAGGGGATTAGCCCCGCATGTTCATCTCACACAAGTACATGGTAAAAATAGGGGAAATCATATGAAAAACGTGAATTGAATGGGAAAACCCCTGAACGGAGAAGAACCGATCGATCCTTTGCATAGAACACGTGCTTTCCCGCCTCTCGGTGGTGAAATCCGTCTTCGGCAGCGTCCGGATTGACTGGTATGAACTTCTGGCCTCCGTTCTCCTTTTTCTCGCTCCTCGGCACTTGTGCAATGGCTAATCCGATGCTCCCTTTGTCTCGGGCGGCCGTCCTTAGGTATAAGTCCCTAATTAGGTCGCTAATTAACTCCAGCCGTCCGATTGAGATCATTAGAAAGCAAACTCATATCCTACGGCGTCGATACCATCGACGCGAGTCGATGGTATCGACCTGCTACAGTAGCTGCTGGTTGCAAACCCTTCCTTTGTCGCGCCCAACATCATCTCGATACCATCGACTCGGGTCGATGGTATCGACTTCCTTTTGGCGTCGGTTTTGTCATTTTGCGACGCTGTAGCCTCCGTGCGTCGAAGGTATCGACTTGGTGTCGATACTATCGACTGCTTCTTCGCAAGCAACCTGAAGGTGACTCAATACCATCGACATCAAGGTCGATAGTATCGACTTTTTCCTGCTTCTTTCGGCTGGCAACCTGTGACCATGTCGATGGTATCGACTTCCGTCGATGGTATCGACGGAAGCAAATACTCGTTTTTCCTGAAATTCAAAGACAAGATCAAATAAATCCACACAAATAATAATAATGTGATAATTAATGCTCAAAACAATGAAATAAAGGGAATTTGACATAAAATGATGGCAAAGACCAAAATGGATGAATTATGCAATATTAACCATAGAAATGACTCATAAAAGCACAAAACACATATCAAACAGGTCTATAAATGCGACTCAAAATCATCGCATCAACTCTCAAGGTGCCTCTTGAAAGATCTTGCAATGGAGGCACCATAAGAAATTCACAAGACCATGATACAGAATTGTGGGAAAACGATATAATGGGAAAATTCCATCATGTAGATTTTTCTTATTGATAGAAGGGCAGTCCCCTTTCCTATAATAATAAATAGCATAAGGGAGAAACATACAGACACAAGACAAACCCTAATGGGCCAATACATAATTGGGCCCATATTACAAATAGACTAAAACAACTTAAGTAAATAGAGTCTCTAACAAGAATATCAAATTTGAGTCAACTGCCCCAATTGTAAAAGTAGAAGCACCGAGAAAGTCTAATCATGAACTTTGACAAATAGCAAATTGTGTAAGAAAATGTGTGATTCTAAACAAAATAGATAAAAAGCATCAACTTATACATAGCTATCTATATTACATGTATCATATAATAGAAGATTATAAATTCATACATCTATAGGTAGACAAGCTCCTGATATACATCATCCCCAATTAAGTTACAACTTAGAAGACATCAAGAATATGTAGTGCATAAACCCAATGTAGATTATCCAAATTAGGGAATTATATGGTGGTTAATATCGGTAGATCTTGTGTTAGAACCAACATGGTTGTATTTTACAAGAAAATTAAGTTCAGAGAGGGTGTATATGATGGAACTAAGCTAGATCCAGGTCCAACTATCCAAGTAAATCTAGTCAGATCAGATAAAAGTAATGAAAAGGTAGGAACTTGAGCTTTCAAGCATCAAATAACAAAAATAGGAAAGTACAGGTTTTGTGATCGAATACCATTTCTCCAACTCCAATCTCCTTTACTAAGTAGAAAGAAGCAACAAGCATTAGTATCAGCTGCATGAAAAAACTGCATAGATGTCATGCAAAATGTTGCTGACATTTTGACATGGCCAGTTCTGAACTCAAATTCACAAAGATGGACCAAAAATTACTCGACATGCTGGCAGTTTCAGGGACTTGTGATCCAGTGCCACTATGTGTCGACGTCAACAAATTGACAAAAAATCCCAGCTTCATTGGCATCTATATCCATGCACAATACAGTAAGCGATCTAAAATCATTAACTCGAAGCAGGCATCGGGGCTCAACAGCACAAACTTATGCATTTACAAGGTAGTGCTACATAAATCTCAAAAAACATTTGAAAGTAAAAGTTAACTGGTCGGAGGAGCTTCTTAAGGAAGCAATAAGCTTGGAATTAGAACATGAGGCTATGATGATGAACATGGAAGGTTAGACAATTGTGGACATTCATGGATCTTTCATCTTTGCAATATCTAATATAGGCAGAGGTGTTGGAATTAGAACATGAGGCTATGATGATGAACAAGGAAGGTTAGACAATTGTGGACATTCATGGATCTTTCATCTTTGCAATATCTAATATAGGCAGAGGTGGATGTGGATATGGTGGTATGTGCTGCCATTGGAGACGGGCCTGCTTTACTGGTGCAAACTTTCATGATCATTCAGAGTATGAGTTATTTCACCAAGAAGTGACTTTTAAATTCTTAGATTTTTATTTAAAATTTTGTCTTAGATTGATTCACTGCTCTATCCTTGTGCACTTGTACACTTGATGAATATCCACATTTTGCATCGAGTCAAGGAACACGGAGTTTGTTGATAATGGTGACCATGCACCATATATTAAACATGGTATGAAAATCCATTAAGTTGATGATGTGCTTGACATGAAAAAAAACTCTGGTATTATAGTGATTTCAAATATCCCAATGGCATCTATTACTTCATATAAAGTATTCCATAAACCTATGATGCTTGCTTGTTAAAAGAAGTGTCCTTGATGAGAAACTCTACCACGTTGAGATCCAAAAAGTTGGGTACTCGATGACGTTACTTCCTATAGTTGCAGGATTCTGCCTAAAGACCTAAATGATTTGGTGGCTTATTATGATTATAACTATATGACTTACGAATTGCCACTTGTATAACATACATACCAGCTAGTAACTAGTAATTCAGTTCAGTTTAAGTAGAAATTAGTAAATAGTAAGTATTATTAGCTAGTAACTATTAAGTAATAAGTAATAAGTAATTAGTAACAAGTATTAAGTATTTAAGTTTTGTTTATAGATCATGTGATTTTCGAAAGATCTATCACTTAGAACTTTGTTCTTTTCGAAGTATTTCTTTAGATCTCTATATAGTAGTGTAGGAATTGGAGGAGTCGTAGATGGGCAAGGGATAAGGGAAACATACCTTAGAATCAATAAAAATAGCCTATGGAAGCAAGAGATTCAAAGAAAATTGCCCAAATACTCAAGATGTAGCAGCAACAGCCCTAGGAACAACATTTCTCAGGATGCAAGTTGTGTTTCAGTGCTATTTCATGAAATAACGGCCCAAACTAGGCGTTGCTACGAAATTTTCCCATGTTTTGCAAAATTCACCTAAGTGTAAATTACGTCCCATTCCCTGCTTCTGTGTGTTTCGATGTTCGGTTATGCATTTTGATGTCCGATTAAAAAAAATCGGAAATTTTGATCGAAATTTTGTTGCATGCTTCCTACCACTTCCACTCGAAACCTCGTCTTTTATACCTTTAAGTATGAAGACATCACTAATCGAAGGATCTCATGTCACAAAATCGGCAAACTCTAAAATAGCAACTTAAATTAACTTTTGGACGTCTGGGATAATTTTATGGGAGTCTTGAGATATTTCTTTTTACTGTCAGAGAAATTTTCAATTATTAAATTTTACATTCTCGTATATCTATTATAGTTTATTTATTGGAGAACAATTCAACACAAACAAATTGCAATACATAAGAAAACACGGTTTCCCCCAATGAGAGATAACATAAACTAACCATAGGGAAAGCAACATATTTTGTATCTACCACCGTTGCAACAATTTGAACCTTAAATCACAAAACCTTTATAAAGGAAATTAATCATAAGAAACCATCTATCTACCTACATGTTAATCATACACATTTCCTAATCCGGATGACGCTGTCCGAAACATACTGCAATCTTATTTCTATATCTATAACTATTAGATAGATTTAGAAGTTCCAATTTATGAACGAAAACTGAATACAAGATTCTGATGTTTTCCTTTCTTAGAATATCAAGTTAGTTTGAAGAATTTGAAACGCATGACACAAAAATGTACTAAAACAATAAAGTACAGAGGGTAAATAATAATGTTATAGCAGCATACATTTGATTCTATTAGTACCATTATACATCTGATGCTAGAAGAAGACATGTGATACTATATTATCTATGTTCCATGTAATACAATAGACTTGCCAATTACTATTTCTGATATTAATGGCTTCTGGTCTGTGAAACACAAAGCAGTTTTGGGAAGCGTAGGGTTGCACAATGTGTGCACCCTCATATATATAACACTGAAACATTTACAGAGAGGTCCACATATAATATGGAAATAACAAAACAACTAACAGAATATATAAAACAGGAATATATATTAACACTCCCCCTCAAGTTGGAGCATAGATATCAATCATGCCCAACTTGTCCGTCAGTGTGCAGAATTGCTTCTTCGCCAGCAGCTTGGTGAAGATGTCAGCAACTTGGTCTTCAGAACGAGTGAAGGGAGTGCAAATCTTGCCAGTCAGAATGGATTCCCGAATAAAATGACAATCTACTTCAATGTGTTTAGTGCGCTCATGATAAACTGGATTATTCGCAATGAAGATAGCAGCTTTATTATCACAGTGCATAGGTATAGCAGAAGAAGAATCAACCCCGAACTCCTTTAGCAGAGAGCGCACCCACAACAATTCACAGGCAGTATGGGCCATAGCCCTATATTCAGCTTCAGCACTGGACCTGGCCACAACATTTTGTTTTTTACTCCTCCAGATAACAAGATTACCTCCAACATACGTACAATACCCAGAAGTAGATTTTCTGTCAACTCTGCTGCCTGCATAATCAGAATCAGAGTACCCTTCAAGAGAACAGTGTCCATGCTTCCTGTAGTGAAGTCCCTTGCCAGGAGACTTCTTCAAATATCGTAGAATCTGACAAAGAGCATCCCGGTGACACTGGCTGGGTTTATCAAGGTACCTGCTAAGAAGACCCACTGCAGTAGAAATATCAGCTCTGGTGACAGTCAAATAAATGAGTTTACCAATCAGCCTCCTGTACTTTTTATGATCAGCAAAGAGAGGAGAAGATTCATCATCCCAATTTACATTAGGATCTAGAGGAATATCAGCAGGTCTCGTCCCCAACATACCAGTCTCCTGCAGTATATCTAGGACATATTTTCGCTGAGACAACACAAGAGCATTAGAATTTCTAGAAACTTCTATGCCCAGAAAATATCTAAGCTTGCCCAAATCTTTGGTAGCAAATTGTTTGCCTAGATGAGATTTAGTAGCCTGAATACCAAGAGAATCACTGCCAGATATGATAATATCATCAACATAGACAATCAGAATAATAATACCAGCTGAAGTCTTCTTGGTGAAAACAGAATGATCCACCTGAGAACACAGAAACCCAAAATCAATCATAATTTTGCTCAATTTATCAAACCAGGCACGGGGACTCTGCTTCAGCCCATAAATAGACTTCTTTAACCTGCAAACTTTGTGAGACTCCCCCTGAGCAACAAACCCAGGAGGTTGCTCCATATAGACTTCTTCTTGTAAATCACCATACAAGAAGGCATTTTTCACATCTAGTTGCAACAGTGGCCAGTCAAGATTAACAGCAATAGACAGAAGAATTCTGACAGAATTAAGACGAGCAACAGGAGAGAAAGTCTCAAAATAGTCAATACCATACGTTTGGGTGTAGCCTTTAGCAACTAACCGTGCCTTCAGCCTTTCAACAGTACCGTCAGGTTGATATTTCACAACATACATCCATCTGCAACCTACAGGTTTACACTGAGGAGGTGGGTCCACCAGCTCCCAAGTATCTCGTTCAGCAAGAGCCAACATCTCCTCCTTCATAGCAGACAGCCATCCAGTACTCTGTAGAGCATCCTGGATATTCTTTGGAACAGCAACAGCAGACAAGGCATATACAAAATTGCTAGAATGAACATTCAGATGATCAGTAGAAACGAACTGAGCAATACTGTGTGATGTGCAGGAACGAGTACCCTTTCTAAGAGCAATGGGTAAATCAAGATCAGAATGTACCTCAGGTGTAGTAGAACCTTCTGGAGGTGAAGATTGGTTTTCATGGGGGGTTTCTTGAGTAGAAGGTGCTCTGTTCCTGCGTTGATAAACTATAAGAGGAGGCTTATCAACCTCAGTAGTGACTTTGTCAGTAGTATCAGGCACACAATCAGAAGTAACAGGTAAAGGTGAGGCAATAAGATCAGACCGTAAACTGTCACCACGAGTCGAATAGTAAGGAGTATCCTCAAAGAAAACTACATCACTGCTAGTATACCATTTTCTTGCAGTAGGACTGTAACACCTGTATCCCTTCTGGGTACGAGAATATCCCAAAAAAATGCACTTCTCAGCACGAGGAGACAGTTTATTAGAAGTAGGTCTAACTAACCGTACAAAACAGGTACATCCAAAGATCCGAGGAGGCACAGTAAATAGCTGAATATCGGGTTGAAGAACTTGAATAGGTATTTTGTTTCCAATCACAGATGATGGCATACGATTTATCAGAAAACAAGCAATCAAGATAGCCTCAGGCCAAAACGAGCGAGGAACACGTGCATGCATCATAATAGTTCTAGCAACCTCTAACACATGTCTATTTTTACGACTCAGCCTACTGACTCTGCCTCCTCGGGTGCGACTGCTGACTACATCCGTGCTGAGGTGGAGCGCCTTCTTCTTGAGCGAGTTGGTGCGTCGTCTCAAGCTTCGACTAGTGGAGCCCATGCCGCCACTTATTCTGGTTATGACACTGCCTTCCTGAGTCATGTCTTCTGATGCAGTAGTAGTGGAGTCAGCAGCTGCATTGGCCCACGCCGGCTTACCATATTTCTCCCAGCATTTTTCTTCAATATGGTTGGACCGGCCACAGAAGGTACAAAGGTGTTGTCCTGACTGAGGACGCGCACCAGCAGTAGGGACAGTAGAAGAGGCTCCACGACCAGGAGCAGCCCGTCCTCGTCCTCCACCCAGGGGAGGACGGCTATCAGTAAAGCGACCACGGCCACGACCACGGCCACGACCAGAAGCTGCAGCAAGAGCCGAAGAGTCCCCAACATCAGTAGTCAGAGACGAGGAAGACGAAGGCAAACGTTGAAGGCGTTTGTAGGCACTCTGTAGTGACGGCAGAGGGTCACTGCTAAGATCTGGTCCACAACTCCAGCGTAGGACTCGGGCAAGCCACATAGAAACTGGACCAACTGAAGCTCCTGGCGCTGACGTTGCATGGTAGCCAGGTCCGTGGAGAGAGGATGATAGGATTCCAGTTCACCCCATAATCCAATGAAGTCAGAGAAGTAATCTGCAATGTCCGTCCCCGTGAACTGTAGACGTCCCAGCTGCTTGGTGATGTCAAACACCTTCTTGGGGTTCTGACTATGCGAGTAAGTACCGGCGAGCTGATCCCACATCTGCTTTGTCGTAGGTAAGTGAAGAAGTGTGACGCTAATCTTCTCAATGCTGCTGTTGAGAATCCAGGTCATCACAGTGGAGTCGTCACGAACCCAGTCGTCATACGCCTTTACATCTTTAGCATCAGCGTCCTCTGCGGGTGCTGGCGGACCAGCACGGGTAAGATGTGAGTACTTGCCCTGGGATCTGGCATAGATCGTCATGGAGCAAACCCAATGCGGATAGTTGCGCCCATCAAGCTTCACAGTGGTAACCTGACGGCGGAAGTCATCATGCGAGGACGCCATGGGAGCAGTAGGCACAGCAGGAACAGGCACGATCAGGCAGGAGACGATCTACGCCGTCAGACAGGCACAGCAGGCACAAAGAACACGGAGAGAACCTCTCACATACGGTCTACGCCGAAGCGCAGAACAGAACCCGGCGGCACAAAGGCCTACACGGGCAGTCAGGCACAGGACCGAAAAACGATCTACGTCAGTTCAAGCCACCGGACCTTCACGGAGCCAACTGCCTGGTGGCAAACGGCCGCGGAGGCGCACTGGCCCCCTGCGGCGGAGAGGAGGACCGGCCCTGGCGGCTGGCCCGGCGCCCGCCGACCGGCGGCTGAAAGCTGACGGCTGCTGCTGCCTGCCCGGCGGCGGCGGCTGCTGGCCTGCCGACCGGCGGCTGCGGGCCGGCGGCGGCTCGGCTGCTGCTGGCCGGCTGCGGGCCGGCGGCGGCTCGGCTGCTGCTGGCCGGCGGCGGCTCGGCGGCTGCTGCTGCTGTGCCGCGAGGGGGGGGGAGCCGGCCGGAGAGAGAGAGGAGGGAAGGGAGGGTGACGGCCGGCTGGATCTACTGCTCTGATACCATGTAAAACACAAAGCAATTTTGGGAAGCGTAGGGTTGCACAATGTGTGCACCCTCATATATATAACACTGAAACATTTACAGAGAGGTCCACATATAATATGGAAATAACAAAACAACTAACAGAATATATAAAACAGGAATATATATTAACATGGTCTAAACGGGGTCAAACTGGATTAGACGCAGACCAAACAAGGCCAAAATCTCAAGACTCGGGACTGGGCCTGGCGGAATTCAATATGGACTGTACTACTCCAGTTCACTGTATAAACAGCTATGTGCACAGCCTAACATCCATGTTACACACATAAACCAATACAGTTTGATGTAAACGATAGACATCAAGAACATGTCTCATGCTCTTAGGGCTGGTAGATGTGGCTGCTATCATCGATTATCCTGAAGATCAAGAAAGTTGAATGGTAGTAGACTACTCCAAGAGAGCGTACAAATAACTAACTTCATCTCATATAGCAGCAACATACACAAGATTCCAAGACAAGCATGAGTTGTACAACAAGTAACAGAAAATGCTAGAGCTGCTTGCAAGGGTACCATGCCGTACTTCAAGAATTAGAACAGGAAGGGTTGATAACCAATGATGAAGATAGGATATTGCCTCCTACATATAGCATGGACATCAAAATAGGGGCTTAATGCCTCATGAAAGTGAGTCACTGAGATAAAAATTATGATAACCTAGAGAAAGAAACACCCACAACCCAAAAACATGCACACTTCTCGAAGAAACAATCTGAACAGAGATAACAAGAGGACACAAGAGATGAATGTAATGCCCCTAACCCCAAAAAAGTTGCACAATAAGATACAAGAAAGATAGAGAAGAATGGATGAAACAAAATACCTGTGGAGAAACAATATAATGAGAGTGCTATAGCCAAAGAAGTTAATGGTCTGGGAATAAGAATTATAAACCAAAGAAAGGATCCAATAGAAAACATAAACTGTCTTGGCTTAATAGGGGATATAACCTCTCCATTCTCCTCTCTAACACTCCCTGTGCCACTCCTATCTCCTTTACATCCTCTCTTTCACTAATCTTTAGGCTCCCCTATGTCTCCTCAGTATATCAACGTTACAGTAATTTGTGTTAGACTCCCTTTCATCCTTGTAGCAGAGAAGAACTCGGAATGCTGAACTCCGATAGCTTTTAAATGCTACAATTAGAGAAAGGAAGCTGAATAGGACAAACAAAATAGGATTGGTGTGAGAAAATGCCAAGTATTTGTTCCATAAAAAATAGAGAAGTGGGTTGGGATTATCCATAATCATAATATGTAGAAGTTAGATTCGCTTTGTCATACTGAACTTGGATTATAAACAGCAAATCTGGACAGAAATCTTTTATGATTCACAAAGGCATGGCACTTAAGTGTGATGGTTTTATAAGATAAATAAGTCAAGTATAACTGGATTGCAGACAAAATGCAAACCCACACCAAAATGTGTAATAGGTCACGCAATTGAGATAATCATGCAGGGCGGCCTCCCTATTCCTTGTGGGATGGCATCCTGGTGTTAAAACTACCTTGGAAATAGTCTTCAGGAATTCAGAACCAAATTTAGAGAGAAGAGATTGCCAAGTTGGAAGTTTATTGGAGCTTGATATGGAAAACACCGGTCTTGAGAAGTAACAACTAACAGGCTAGTTCAAGTTAAGTGACAATATTCTCCACGAAATAGGATTCCATCTTGCACTACTATGGAGAGCAATATGCACTATATTTGTATTTTTCAAGTCCAGTTTTCGCTCCCACCACAGCTCTTACATTGTTCTCAGGAGAACAAAGACAATACATGACTGCTGCTGGTAACTACTAGACGTGGATGACAGTAACCAGTACTGGGTGTTGCAACAGCCTGCAGCCACATCAACAGAAAAAAGCAGTATCTATTGGAAATAAGGGTTTATGTAGGGACTTTGATGTTGCCCCAAGGACATATGGTACGTGATGTCTAAGTAGACTGACGTCTGGAATGTTCACCCAACCCTTGCCTTGTTGATTGGTGCCAAGACAGTTTTGAAAGAATACTTGATTTGGTGCCACGAGAAATAGTGAAGATCCAGCTGCAAGGACACAATAATCTTTTGGTGTAGCATTGGTAAATGAAAGAGGAATCAAGTAATGGTGTTCCTCCTGCTAGTAGTCATGGATCATGGGGTGATCATCAGGTATCGGCCAATGATGGTGAGGAGCAGAAGCCAATGGGGTTGGTTTGATACAATTGGAAAAGGTTAAGATCATAGTCGCTGTCTCTCAGTAGGGTTGGCTAGACCCCTTCCACAGTTTTACAATTTGTAATATGATATTTAAACAAACAAGCCCTTTATCTTGTAAAATTGTAACTAAAAGAAATTTACCACTTCATAAGCTAGTATTACAAGGACAATAACATAGTAATGTGTATTTAATGAATATGAATTAGAAATGACTGGACACTATGATATATTTCCATATGGACTGAATTTAACAAGACTAGGTGAGGATCCATACCCGCCAGAGGAGCAAAAGGCAAGAGCTAGTAGATCTTCTAACGTGGTTGGCAGAACAGATGTCAGAAGAGAGGCTGAAAGACCTGCAGCTCCCATCCCACCATAAGTCACCAAAGCCTGGAACATGGAACCAATATTAAGATAATATGGTATAGACATCATAAGAAAAACACAGACGATACCAATAAAACAATCAAAATATTAGCCTTCAATAGGAAAATCCAACAGGAGAAAGAGTTTTACATAACAATATTCAGATAGGAGAAAAAGTTGTAGATAGAAATACCGCTTGCAATGTAACTGATAAAAACGCAGGGAAGAAACCATCAATTTCGGCCATGTCGGGATTGAGCATATATGGTATATAGAAAAATGCTTGGAAAAGGGATGGACAAAAGCCAGATAAAGCATTCCATTCAACTTAAAACATTAGACTTCAGAATCAGCAATTTGATGTAATATTTTGAAACATTTTATGTAGTAGTGTACCCAGTTCCTAGCTACAAAACATTGAAGCTCTTTTTTGTAAATAGACTTGATAAACCCATTAATGTTGGGCTTCCTATATTCTAGTTAGGGCTCGTTTGGTTATGTTGAGTTGCAGAACACGTTTTCCAACTGCACAATGTTTACCAACTAGTTTCGTTTGGTTACGTGTTGTTTCAATTCGCATTAGGAAAAAAAACTACGTGGCCGTTCCGCAGCATGTACAGATTTGAGGAAAGCAAACCGTGCCCTGAAGGGGCGCGGTTCATTTTCATCAGTTGGCTGCTGCGTTCATTTCAACAAGTTCCTGCACTGGCTTCCTTCTTTACTGTTTCTCTCGTTGGCTGGAGCTACGTACTCCACGGCTGATGCATGCATGAGACAGAGTTTAATAACTTAAACCGCACACTACCAAACGTACTACAAACCAACTAGACGAATTCCGTTTACGTCGTACCAAACTAATGTGATTGAGTTCCAATTCACTGCCTTCAATTTCCTGTTTTAGAACTCATGGTGTGGGCTGGAGTTACTTCCAACCAAACATGCCCTTAGTGAGGGTCTTTTTGTCAGTTTCTTCTTCTTGTGAACCCTAACATATAAACAGGTCTTTTTGTGACCCTATATCTTGAAATAATCGAGAAATTAATTAGGATTCTTTGGTAGATTAAGATTCTTCCTCTGTGATGGCTGTATTCCCATAATATTGCCAAACCCCCAAGAGTCTATTCTCTTATGCCCATAGTAACAAGTTCGGGATTCGGCAACTTTTCGGCTGGCTGGAAAAATCGGAATTCGGAAAAAATCGAGAAAAGTCGTGAAAAGATCGATAAATTTCGGTCAAAGTTCGGTCAACTATTCGGAAATAATCGAGAATAAGTCGGCAATATAAGTATATACATATATATATGTATGCATATATATGCATGTATGCATGTGTATATATATAGATAAATGTATGTATGTACATACGTATATGATGCATGTAACTGTTACGGCCACAAGACATACAATCTTAGTGAGTAAAAATGTAGGAAAAGAAGTAAAAAATAGTTGAGAAATAACATGAATTGTCCAGAGGAGTGGGGGCTTTGAGGTTTAGTGTGTATTAGGAATTTTGTGTACATGGTTTGGTAAAAAAAGAGCAAGCGACTTAAAAGAGAAAAATCGTGAAAAATCGTGAAAAGTCATGAAGAATTGTAAAAAATCGTATAAATCGAGAAAAAGCGGGATTAATCGTGAAAAGTCGTGAAAAATCGGCGATTGGCGTATTAATCGTGATGAATATTCGGGAGCCTATAACATCGTGAAAAATCGCCGATTTTTCGTAAAATTCGGAGACTTTTGTTACTATGCTTATGCCTTCTTATTTTACTTCTTTTCACCATGGTATTGGAGAATTAGATCTTTAATGTATGAGGATCTAGGAAGCACGGATACGTATCAGATACGGGTACGTGTACGCGTACGGGGATACAGCAATTTTCAAAAATATAGGATACGGGTACGTCATGGATACGGCAAATTTTTTATATTAATTTTAATATTTTTAAAAATAACCAATATTTATTTTAAAAATAGATGAAGACAATCAAATTTCATTCAAAAATCACAATATTTTAAAGAAAATGGAAACCAATACCATATTATCAAATAATAATTTAAAAAGGGGTCTTTCATTCATATTAATGTGAGACAAGTTACAAAAAGACATGATAATATCATAATATTCTAAACCTTTCACATTTCATTTATCATGTAATGTTGTGTTGTAAAGTGAGTTGTGTCATCTGTGATACCAAAATATCTTCTCTCATGTATAGCTAGCTACTATGAAGCACGGATATAGATACAGAAATGAATACGGGTACGGGTGCGGTACAGGGATACGACAATTTTCGAAAATATAAGATACGGGTACAGCATGGTAGAAAAAAAAATTTAATGTTTATTTTAAAATTTTAACAAAAAATACCAATTTCATTCTGAAATCACAATACAATAGGGGGAGTCTAGAGTTGAAAGTCACATGGTTTTAGGATTTTGAGGGATCACACGAGTGGGGTGTTCTCTTGGCTGCTAACTGGGTTGGTTGTAACCTAAGTTGCATTGAGGTCATATCTTGCTAATAAAAAAAGGAATACGACTTGAGAAGTATTTGGTATGTATTAGAGAGTATCTAGGGAGTATTAGCATCAAATATGTATTCAGTACTGGTAGGACACCTATTTTGGAGTATCGGTGCTTCATAGGGGAAGACATAAGGATGGGGATGCAAGGATTATCTTCAAAGGAGATGAAATAGATATTGTCTAGATAGAAATCCAGAATAAATCACAATGGATTTAGTCACCCAAACAAGAGGCATGTTAACCCAACGATACTAAATTGAAACCTTTCATAGAATATGGAGGACATCGACATGCATAAAACTTGCACATTAGCAGGGAAAGCATCTGGAAGTACCATGTAAAGGTGAATGAATTGGTTTGCAATAAAGAACAAACAAAAATCCAGATTACATATTGAAGTTCTTTAAAAAGTGAAATCTCAAAAAACAAAGGAGGTACAAACAATAAAGAGAAGAAGGAAGATTGGTATTTAGCAAGAGAAATGGTGACTAACCTTGAACTACTTCAAGGAAGCAACTATGACAGCCTTGCTGCAAGCTACTACTTAGCAAAGAGGGTAGAGACATGAGCTGGTGTCAAATGGTCAAGCAATGTCATGCCCATATTTGTTTTCTAGTTTTTACCGACTGGATACGGCCTGGATACGGAAGGATACGGATTAGGAGTATCCGATACGTATCCAGGAGTATCTACGGAGTATTGGTATCCAATACATATCGGATACGGGTACTGCACCTGTTTTGGAGTATCTGTGCTTCATAGATGAGGACATCATACCTTTGTCTATTCCTCCATGCCGGGACTGGTTTCTGTAATGAAATCTTTCTATTTCTAGTTCTGCTGGTTAATCGGCACCTAGGAAGCACAAACACTTCCCGAAGGCTTTCGTCTCCATGTCGGACATGTGTCTAACATGGACATGCCTAGACACGCAGCGGACACGGCTGCGGCGTGTCTAGCTTCATATTCTTTTACTTTCCAATTGGACACGGCATGGACACTTCCTGGACACGGCCAGCCCAGCCCACACATCTTGGACACTACTTGCAACAACTGCTGCAAGAAAAATAGCTAAGTGTTGGAGCCACTGGAAGCAACCACAGGAGATGGAGCTGCTACAAGTAGCTTCTTCAGCCACTAGGAGTTATAGCCACCACAAGCAACAAACATTTGCAGCAGGAGCTGCCAACACTTAGACCAGCCACAAGTGTCATCCATTTGCAGCAGGGGCTGCCAACACCTAAATCAGCCACAAGGAGCTACCAACACTTAATTTCTAATGAGTTTTCTCTAGTTTTTCATCCTTGGATATTATAATATATTATTTTGTATGCTGAATTTGATATTAATTAGCATAGTGGCTTTGAAGACATATGTCAATATAATGTGGGTATTTTGGTGATCTTTGTCTGTGCTTGTTGAGAATTATGGATCTTGCTGTGTTTTACAAATAAAATTTTATACACATGTCTAATATGTATACCTATGTGTATATATATATATATATATATATAGAGTCAGGCTAGAATACACTCGAGTACAGATTACGCCGTACACCTCAATGGTGTTTGCCTATCTAGACCTTATCTTTCCAAAATCCAATCCGTTGATCTTCATGGTTATAATAATAATAGGCCAAATATAAAATTTGAGCTCATTTGGATGAGTGTAAGTCACTCATCCAAGGACAACAAAATCGACGCACAAAACTAATTTGAGATACATGATTTTTGTCTCCTTTAGATGCACGACCTATAAGTGTCCAAATAAGCTAAAATTTATTATATAGTATGTTCTTATGATAATTAAGAAGATCAACGGTTTAGATTTTTCAAAAATTTGTTGCATCTTCAAAAATGACTGAGGTGTACGGTGCCTCCGGTACACTCGAGTGTACACTAGCCTGACTCTATATATATATATATATATATATATATATATATATATATATATGTATGTATGTATGTGTGTGTGTGTGTGTGTGTGTGTATTTCCGTATCCAACACCGTGTCCGTGTCCTACATTTTTTAAAATCGTGGTGTCTCGTGTCTGTGTCTGTATCCATGTCTGTGTCCGTGTTCGTGCTTCTTAGATCGGCACATGCAGTGGTCGGACTGTGCCTGTTGCTATCTCCTCATCTCAAATGGAACTCATCTTTATGAGTCATTCAGGCTATAAGCACGTATGTATGTGGCATCCTCTCTCCCGGAGCAGTCTTAGGGCTCCTTCTAATCACCCACCTTAAGTCACACTGGCCTTGCTGTAGACTGCTGTGTGCCTATCCTGGACTACTAGGGCTCCCTCTTGATCTGATCAGAGTGCTCAGGTCTGTCTTTTACTACCACTGCCCAGCTTTAGGATGATTCAGCCTCCTAACCTCTTCCAGAAAGCATAACTGCTGACCTTTCTTCTGTACAAGATGGCGTTTCTTTTTGTTAGAGGAACCTTTCAACTCTGTTTCCAACGTTCTGCGTCCTTCAGCTTTCCTTTTAAGAATTGCTTATCCTTGTTCGTTTTGCAGTGACAATCTGAACTCTTTATCCCTCTATTTCGGTCTGACCATATCTATTGCTAGTCTGGGTCTTATTTCCCATTGTTGGAGGTCTGATTCCTTCACCTTATTTATATTCTTTTTCCAATTATATTATTGATTTTCGATGTATGCTCTGTTGTTTCATACGCATGAACCACTCTTATGAATTGATTCCTACTAACTATATGGCATAATCAGCCACCGCTGCTTATTGCCCATTAAGGTAAAATTAGCTATATCTTTAGGAAAAATATCTTTTTTACGAGAATAAAGAATTGAAAACCAACTCCGCCTATGTTTCCGTACACTCTATGCAAATGTAGCTGGTCCTAAGCCCGGGTAAGGGAGGAGAGTTGGTGGTAGGTTGACAGCCAGCCATAAAACTTTGTCACTTAGATCCTTATTTACATCTTAATCAGTGTATGACCCATAACAGAGCTGATTGGAAAAGAAGGATCCACGTAGCCAACCCCCACATGGCTGGGATTGAGGCTTAGATGATGAATAAAGAATTGAAACCACATGCCAGAATACAGTTGCACCTGGATATATAATTGTTGGCTCCTACACCCAATGTTTTAAAACGTGCAAGGAGTAATGGGTGTTTTTACTGAGGCGAGGCACAATCCTCAAGGCATTCGTTGGTAAGCCTCAAAATATGTACGAGGTGTTCATAAATAAATAATATATTCATATATTATACGCATTTATACATATGTAAAAGTGTGTATATGTATTATATATGTGTAGTTATATATGTGTGCATGCATAATATAAATATGTATGTACAAGAAAAAGTAAAATGAAAGTTTTTACCTCAGTTAACAAGGAAAAACAGAGATTTGGAGAAATATTAATAACAAAGACCACCAAAATAATAAAATAAAACTGTAGTAGATTACGAGATACTGATGCTTTGTACTATTAGAATTTAACTCGATAAGGAGGATTAGGGCATACATAATTTGGAATCAGTAGAACAAGATAGATAGAAATGGCTTGAAAATCATTAAGAATATGGAAGTGTGCCGTGTTTTCTATATTCAAAAAAAGGAAAACCCACTCCTATAAATAGGAGGAGGTTGTACAAGGAAGCAAACTGAAAACCCTAATGGGCCTCTTTATACAAAGGCCCATGTTACAGAATAAAGGTAAGACTTAAACATAAATACATTAAACAGTAAATGCAGTAATATATCTCAATACTCCCCCTCAAGTTGGAGCATAGATGTCAATCATGCCCAACTTGCAGCACAATTCCTCAACTCGCTTGCCAGAGAGAGGCTTAGTGAATATATCAGCAGTTTGCTCATGTGATGACAAAAAAGGAGTAGCAATCTTCTTATCCAGTACAGCATCTCGAAGAAAATGGCAGTCGACTTCAATATGATTGGTCCTCTCATGGAATACAGGGTTGCTAGGGAACCCAAAGTCTGCAAGAATAGATTTAATCCACAATAGTTCACATGTAGTATGTGCCATTGCACAATACTCAGGTTCAGCACTAGATTTGGCAACTACATTTTGTTTCTTGCTGTATTGATCCTCTTGCAATTGCTCTGGTGCCTCTCTTCTTCTTCATCTAGTCCCCTAGTAATTTCCATATAATTAAAATATTCTACCTACCTTTTCTCATTTTTAACACATTCCTACCATTCTGCCAGGTCAGTGACTATACAAAAGCCTAGTGCTACTGTCTATATTTATATTCCTATAAGGTTTCCAATATCCTTATGCCAATTATACCGTGGTATCTCCTCATGTTAATGAAAGTTTATTTGATTACTTGATAATTTGACACGGGAAATGCACTTTCAAATTGAATTATTGTCATTTCCAGGCTAGTTTTTGATATACTCCTAGATTTGCTTACTTTTTCCTTGACTTTTCATATATTATAAAGTTATAAAAATAATTTATGGTGTCATGCTGACGTCGCCGGTTGAACCAGTGAACCGAGAACCAGAAGCCTCACCGGTTCGGTTCTGACAACCTTGGGACATATAGACAGTCTCCTGCAAGTCACCATATAGAAATGTATTTTTGACATCTAGTTGATGCAAGCGCCATCCTCGATTAACAGCAACAGAAATAAGAGTATGCATAGAATTAAGATGAGCGACAGGAGAAAAAGTTTCAAAATAGTCAACTCCAGAAGCCTGTGTGTATCCTTTGGCAACCAATCTAGCTTTTAAGCATTCAACAGTCCCATCTGGCAAATGTTTAACAGCATATACCCAGCGACATCCAACAAGATTGCTACCAGTGAAATGAAAAACGGGCTGAGCGGCCGATTAAACGGCCGATTAATCGGCCAAACACCCAGCCCGTTTGATTTTTGCTAAAATCGCCGGTTAACTTTTTTGTAATTAATCGGCCGTTTTTTCCCTTTTTTACCCGTTTTTTCCATTTTTTTGCCCTTTTTTCCCGCTTTTTGGCCGTTTTTTGTAAATTTTTCTGTACACCTGTAACTTTATATAAACTATATGGCCCCAAGTATTACTGACTATAATATATTAAACTTAAATATCCTATGATAAGCCTAGTCTAATAGAATGCATACTTGTATGCAAGTTGGGATAATAGGGTACTGTTGTAAAGTGTAATTTATACAAGTAAAATATATGTAATGTAACTATTATCTAATTTTAGAATGCATACTTTAGTTAGTTGTACTGCTGTAATGTATGACTAATTGATGATATGCACATATAACAATAAGTTAGAAAGGTATCCAATAATGAGTCTATTGTTTACTGTATGCAAGTTGGGATAATAGGGTAGTGGTACTGTTGTAAAGTGTAATTTATACAAGTAAAATATATGTAACTATTATCTAATTTTAGAATGCATACTTTAGTTAATTGTACTGCTGTAATGTATGACTAATTGATGATATGCACATATAACAATAAGTTAGAAAGGTATCCAATAATGAGTCTATTGTTTACTGCTTGACTATGTAAACATGTGATGCAAAAATATTTCTGAATCATGTATGTGGGGTATTTTATCTATGTCAAATCTATTATTTATTATATTATGGCTATAATTATTGTCTTATAGCTATCTTATAAACTAATTGGGTGTTTTTACTGTTGGGTAGAGTGTTTAGAATCTTTAGATATATATAAAAGTTTCAAAGAGTATTAGTATTTATATACATATATATGTAATTTTGTATAAAATTATATAGGAAATTAAAACCCGTTTTTTAAAAAATCGGCCGCTTACCGCTTAACCAATTACAAGGTGATGTCCGCACGGTTACCGCTTAACGTTTTTTAAAACATTGATTGCTACCTAGAGGAAGATCAACAAGGACCCATGTCCCACGAGATCGAAGAGTATCCATCTCCTCATCTATAGCTTTCTTCCATCCATGTTGTAGAAGTGCTTCTCAAACATTCTTTGGAATGGAGATAGCAGATATTGCAACAGTAAATTTAGCCATGGAAGCATTGAGATGATCAGTAGAGACATGCTTAGAAATACAATATTTTACCAGACCGTTGTCCTTTCCGTAAGGCAATAGGCACATCCAACTCAGAAATCTGAATAGAGTCAGTAGAATTACCATTAACTAGTAGTGGATCATCAGTTTCCGAAGAGGTCAAGGCAGGGGATACTTCATGTAGAGGTTTTTTGCGCTGACGCTCATATACTTTCAGCACAGGTGTGGAGGATTCGTCCAAGGGCGGGACGGTAGAAAGTGGTATATTAGGAAGTGGTACATTAGGAGGCACTTGTGGACGTGGTTCAGAAAAGAATGATGTATCTTCAAAGAAGGTGACATCCGCACACATACAAGCGACGTGCAACATGATCAAAATATTTGTACCCCTTTTGTGTGCGAGAGTATCCAAGAAAACAACAATGAATAGCTCGTGGAGACAATTTATCAAGTCCCAGTTTGTGATTTTGAACAAAGCAAAGGCAGCCAAAAACTTTTGGTGGTAAGGCAAAAATAGGTTCACGAGGGTAGAGGAGTTGGTAGGGAATTTGATTTTAAAGGATGGACGAAGGCATTCGGTTGATGAGGTGGTTGGCTAACAGGATGGCATCAGGCCAATAGGACTTGGGAACATTCATTTCAATCAGGAGAGTACGAGCTACATCAAGGAGGTGTCTATTTTTCCTTTCAGTAACGCCATTTTGTTGTGGACTATAGGCACAAGAGGTTTGATGAACAATTCCTTTAGAGATACAAATCTTTTGAAAACCATGTTGCACATTCAGAAGCATTATCAGTGCGGACAAATTTAGGCGTAGCAGAAAAATGAGTCTTTATTTCATTTTAGAATTTGGAGAAAACATCTAAGATTTCAGAGCGATCTTTCAAAAGATAAAGCCAAGTAGCACGAGACCAATCATCAATAAAGGTTACAAAGTATCGTACACCAGTACGATTACTAATACGACATGGTCCCCAGATATCAGAATGAATTTAATAAAACGGACTAGGACTCCTGTTATCACAACGAGGAGAATACACAGAGCGATGATATTTTTCAAGTTGACAAGATTGACATGTAAACTTTTCAGAAGACAAACTAGGAAATAAGGACTTCAACTTTTAGGCTGAAGGATGACCAAGTTTCAGGTGCCATTATAAAGAGAAGTAGAGTGAGCCATAAGAGCGGTAGTAGGCAATTTTGACGAGGTCTGTAGATAGTACAAACCATCTCCACCTTCATATCCCCCACCAATAGTCTTCTTTGTCTTGAGATCCTGTATGGAAACAGTGTAAGGAAAGAAGGTTACACTACAATTTAAAGATTAGGTAATTTTACTAATAGACATCAAGTTCAATGGAAATATGGGCATAAACAGAACATATTTAAGAAGGTTATTGTTAACATCCCCTACTCTAGCGACCGGAGAAGTAGATCCATCAGCCAGACGCACCGGAGGATGATATGTAGATTTCTTTAGATGAGTGAAGAGATTTTTATTACCAGTCATATGGGCCATGGCACCAGAATCAACAATCCAATCTTCTTTTGTCGAAGATGAAGAAGCTTGAAGGCAAGAAGGAACACCAGAATGTTGAGCAATGTTCGCCTGAGGTGTGATAGTAGCTGCAGAATCGCCTTTGATTAGCGCGTCAAGGTCGGACGAACTTAGTGTAACCATCTGAGCAGAAGCAGCATTAGATGTATATGTAGATTCTTCATCAGCATCAGTAGTGGAGACTTGGTTCGCCCACTCAGGCTTTCTATGTTTCTTCCAGCGTTTGTCCTCGGTATATTTGTCAGTTTACAGAAGTTGCAGTACAAAGGCTGAAGAGGAGAAGACCCTCTTCTGTAGGGCTAAGGAGGAGGCCCCCGTCTACCATTGTTAAGACATCTGCCTCGTTCACGAGTAGAGTTAACACACCCTCGTCCAACAACAACTAGAGCAGCCGACTCTTCTTAGGTAGCAGAAGACACCAAGCGAGATAGCCAAAGATACACATCAACCAGTATGGGTAATGGTTCTGATGCAAGGATTTGTTGACGAACAGCTTCATAGCTAGGTGGCAAGGATGCCAAAAACTGGCATAGATGCACTTCATCTTGTTGTTTTGTGGTTTAATGAGATCAGTAGATAACGGATGATGGAGTTTGAGCTCTCCCCAAATACCTTTGAAGATATTAAAAGCAAACGAGGTAGCATCGTCAAGTCTTAGAGAATACAGGCGTTTATAGAGCTCAAAAACCGGGAGGCATTTCCCTTACTGGAATAGACCTGAGCAATATGATCCCAGGCCTCCTTGGCAGTGTCAGTAAACAGGAGATTGGTGGATACATGGGATTCACAGCTATTTAGAATCCAAGACAGAACTTGAGAATCACATTTTGCCCATTTCTTATATTCAACTTTCTTTTTGTCAGACGTTTCATCTTTGGGAGGAGGTTGCTCGGTGAGATGCTCAAGTTTGCCCGATGAGTGAGCATAAATCTGAAAGGATCGTGCCCACAAAATGTAGTTGGATCCATTGAACTTGACAGAAGTGACACATCTAACATGTGTCTCCATGATCTCAGAAGAAGATGAAGCCATGAAGCAAAAGTGATATCCAAAGAATCTCCAGAAGCAGTAACACGGCGTGTCTAGAAAGGTACATGGCGTGTCTGAGAACATCATATAATCGCATGGAATGGCACACGATGTGTCAAAAATAAGACACGACATGTCAAAGAGCAGCAGATAGTCGTCTGGCATGGCACACGACGTGTCAAAAATAAGACAGTGTGTCAAAGAGCAGCAGATAGTCGCCTGGAATGGCACACGGCGTGCCAAAAATAAGACACGGCGTGTTAGATGATTCGCCTGTTTGAGACACGGCGTTAGATGTCAGGGCAGTAGCAGGTTAGAGGATTCACCGGATTGAAACACGTGTCAAATGTCACGGTAGCAGCAGATAAGAAGCAGAAACAACGAATCCAGCAACATAAGGTAAAAAAAAAACCAGAGTAGGTGGCAAATACTATGATTTACCAAGAAGAAGGGTGATACGTTGGATATACCCAATCATACCACTAATAAAGTGAGCAGAGCCCTAGAATTGGTGATCATGAATGACCACAGATTTTTCGAACGGTCTTCCAAATAACAGTTCTTCAGGGCATAAGAACCTTGGAAAGATCGTCAGCCATATCTCTAGATCCTCTTGTTGGAGAAGAGGATAGGCTAGAAAGAAATTTAGATCTCCTTGGGAGTGATCAACACCGGAAGTGAAGTTGGAGGATGTACACAGCGGTGACGGCTAACAGAGGGAGAGAGAGAGAGAAGACGGCGGTGGTTGATGGAGATTAGGGCAAGGTGACCCGCTCTGATACCATATGGAAGTGTGCCGTGTTTTCTATTTTCACAAAAGGGAAAACCCACTCCTATAAATAGGAGGCGGTTGTACAAGGAAGCGAACTGAAAACCTACTGGGCCTTTTTATACAAAGGCCCATGTTACAGAATAAAGGAAAAACTTAAACAGAAATACATTAAACAGTAAATGCAGTAATATATCTCAATAAAGAACATAAATAAGAAATGTGGCACAAAATAAATTTAGCAAAGTTTGATAATCTTAAATCAAAGTAGCTTCACTAATGATTGAGAGAATAATAATTAATTTAACAAATTTGAATGCGATTATTTAAGTATATATCATGTCTCAAAAGCAAAAAAAAATGGCAGTTAACATAAAACAACATTATCACCTAGAATTGAGACTTGCGCCTCAGCTAAGCCTCAGAGCCTCAACGCGTTTAAGGTAAACCTCAGACATTTCAAGGCATAAGCCTTAGTCCGGGACACTAAGGCAGGACTCGAGGAGCAAAAAATGGGATAGCCTCGCCGCGAGGCATAAGCCTCAAGGCAGGTTTCTTAATACCATGCCTATGCCTGTAAGGTTTAGTAATCAATATATAGGTATGTGGTCAAGTCGGCAGGAATTGTACGGGCATAAGCTGGAAATGTCCAAGATCTTAATTGAAGACAGAAATCAAACGTTTAAGACAGGGATCTACTAATACAAGGGTGTAAAGAGTTCTACTGACTACTATTTAAGATCTTCTAATTTAAACAGAAATTAATTATTGCATCTCCATTTATCTCACTCTCTTTCTCTTTATCTCTCCAGTTATTTTCAACCTGTTCTTTCTCCCTGTGCGGGAAGGTGGCTCTCCCTTTGTGGAGGAATTTCTACTTGGAGAGAGGTGTTTGTGAAGGGTGGTAAGGTTGTCCTTGCTCCACCAAGAGGAACAGGAGGCTAGCCCCTTGCTCCTGCGACACATAAAGGAGATATTAGCTCCTTGATCTGCAACTTTTAAAAAAAGAGTTTAGCTCCAAGCTCCTATTATACAAAAATGAGAGTTTAGATTTATTAATTCTATGTCAGAGAGTAAGGAAAAGGCTAATGGATATATTGATAAGAGACCACCCTACTCCTATATATAGGAAAATAGGGAAGCCTACAGACTCAAACTAAACCGTAATGGGCCAAGACGTACTTGGGCCCATAATACCATAGTTTGAAATGTCGATTTTGATGTCGTTTCCGATGGTCCAGAAATAGATTATTTACAGAAATTTCAACCGAAAAATTTTGATATTTCCACTTATTTCGACACAAGATTTCGACACAAATTTTGACAATTTCGATGACCAAATAAAGGAATTAAGTCATAAAATTTTACCATGATAATCTACATACATAAATACACCTAATTATGCAATAATATCATACGTTGGCATAGGATGGGGGGCTCCTACATTTTTAGTGAAAATACACAAAACTGTTTCGATTAGGATTTCGATGATGCAATAATGTATACATACATATATTCTTATGCAATAACATGTTAGATCTTATATTTTGGATTCAATTAACTCAGGGGGGTCTCCCACATTTACTTAGGATTATTAATATTTTTTTTAAAAAATTAATGCAATATAAAAATCAGAAATTTTGGCTATTTGGATTGTCCATTTCAATGTCTGATACCGGTCTAAACAGAAATTTTGACCAAAATTTTAAACCATGAGAGAGAGGGGGGGAAGGCATTGGAAGGGAAGAAATAGAAGGGGCTTTAGGTGTGCTCTAATGTCGTGGTAGGAAAAAGAATTTATATATGAATAAGAAAGGTGGGACCTCTTGAACACTAAAAGGGAAAGAGGAGGGGCTTTTAATTTTAGGAATTTCGAGAGCCAAATTAGACAGTTTGCAACTGAAAAATAAGTGATGGCAAAACTATAAATACAAGGAAAGAAGAAGAAAACAAGAAGTGATATATGTCTCTCACATGGAAAAAAAATGTTCGCCCTGAGGCACCAGAGCCGCTCTCAGGGGCGCCTCGAGGCTTAAGCCTCGATCACTTTTTCAGAGGCGGGCGCCCCATTTTTCAAAAGGCGTAAAAAAGTTGATAGGCGTTGAGGCGTAATTGAGCCTATAGATATACTGTGTTACTGTGTTATTACTTGTTGTTTTACTTTTAGTCCCATATTGCTCACTTGCAAAAGAATGAGGTTTCGGCGAAATCACCGAAATTTCGCCCCAAAATACCGATTTCGGTAGCATCTGGTACCGAAACATGCGACTATACCGATTTCAATCGAAACTGGCAACAAGATTGCATTTATCGAAATTTCGACAAAAATTTCGACGGTTTCGATGAATTTCGCCAATTTCGAGGTTTTTTGTATACAAATTGAAAATTTTCGATGGAAATTTCGATGGAAGTTTCGATAATTGCAATCCTTTATGTTATTGTTGTTTTTTGAATAGGACTAAAGGGGGATTGGGGTTATTTCACCATTTATTACTTATGCATAGCATATACCTATAATATATCATAATTACATTGCATTCCCTAATATTTGCTACTCAAATTATCAAATACTAATACGATGCATGCTTTATGCTATATTTTATTTTCTTCAATGCGGACAACATGTATCCTAGTGGTGGTTTATTAGACAATGAGGGTCCTAGGAAGCCAAATACACCAAAAAATAATGATTTTACTTGGAAACATTGCATTAATGTTCTTAGGGCCAATGAAATGGTTGACTGTCGAGTCAATATCAACAACAAACTATCAACCCAAGTAAAATGTGTGGGGGACGCCCTACATATCGAATATGTGATGTTATAGCACAAATAAGTACATGCATGTTGTAAGAAGAAATGAAGAGGAGAAGACGACAAGAACACCGATCAAATGTCGGCTGCAAGACGCAGCAAACGTGAGAAGGGTTTGAGCCTACTCACTTGTATTTATATATTAGGGTAAGTACATGAGGTACAAAGAGAGAAAAGAAATAAAAAATAAATATTATGAAGAAAACAGAACCGCCGTTGGATTGACGAGCCGTCGCTGCGCCGGTGTCGATACCATCGACATGAATGTCGATGGTATTGACAGAACATCATCTCGACCCTGAGCCGGTGTTGATACCATCGACATGAGTGTCGATAGTATCGACCAAGATGCAGATTGCTTCAACTTATCCCTGAACTGATCTCGATACTATCGACAGAGTGTCGATAGTATCGACCAGGATGCAGATTGCTTCACACTCCCCCTCAAGCTGGAGAGTACACATTGTGAATGCCCAGCTTGCCACAGAGTCTCTGAAAGATTGTTGAACCCAAAGGCTTTGTCAGGATATCTGCTAGTTGGTCCTCAGATCTGACATATGGTGTCACAATAGTGCCATCTTTGATTTGATCACGAATAAAATGGCAATCAACCTCTGTGTTTTGTACGCTCATGAAAGATAGGATTCCTGGCAATGTGCATAGCAGATTGATTGTCACACTTGAGCTCCATAGAAGGTAGAAGAGAAATTTTTAATTCAGATAGAACAGATTTGACCCATTTTAGTTCACAACATGCATGGGCCATAGCACGGTATTCAGCCTCAGTGCTAGATCTAGCAACCACATGTTGCTTCTTACTTTTCCATGTGATAAGATGATCACCTAGAAAGGTACAATAGCCTGATGTAGATCTCCTATCAGTATGATCACCAGCCCAGTCAGCATCTGAATATCCTGTGAGAGGCAGAGTAGATAGAGGTGCCTTTGGTCTAGAATATGTGATACCCTTACCAAGAGCACTTTTCAAATATCTCAGAATTCTACAGACTGTTGTCCAGTGTGACTGTCGCGGAGAGTGCATATGTTGGCTGACCACGCCCACAGCAAAAGAAATATCAGGTCGAGTGACTGTTAGATATATTAACTTGCCCACTATTCTCCTGTAAGATCCTGGATCTTGATACTCAGCATCATCAACCGCCTCTTTGATGTGATAATCCATCGGTGTAGATACCGGTTTAGATTCAGCCATGCTTGTCTCCTGTAGTAAATCAAGCACATATTTCCTCTGAGATAAATTGACACCTGTATGAGATCTAAGCACTTCAATGCCTAGAAAGTATCTTAGTTTGCCCAGATCCTTTGTATGGAAGTGTTTTTGCAAACTTTCTTTGACACGAGATATTCCCATGGTGTCACTGCCAGTAATTACTATGTCATCAACATATACAATAAAAATAATGGATCCACAAGAAGAGCTGAAGTAAAATAAGGAATGATCAGTCATGGAGCGAGAAAAACCCATCTGAAGAATAACTTCACTGAACTTGTCAAACCAAGCTCTAGGTGACTATTTCAGCCCATATATAGCTTTCTTTAATTTGCATACTGTCTGACACTCCCCCTAAGCAACAAACCCAGGAGGTTGCTCCATATATACCTCTTCCTGTAGATCACCATGGAGAAAAGCATTTTTACATCCAGCTGAAACAGGGGCCAATCAAAGGTAGTAGCAAGAGAAATAATGATCCGCACAGAATTCAGGCGAGCAACAGGAGAAAAGGTTTCAAAGAAGTCAACACCATAGGTTTGGGTGTAGCCCTTTGCGACCAATCGGGCTTTCAACTGTTCAACTGATCCATCCGGATTGTGTTTGATAGTGAAAACCCATCTACAGCCCACTACTTTCTTTCCTGCAAGAAGATCAACAAGATCCCAAGTGCCATTATTTAAGAGAGCTGACATCTCAAGTTGCATAGCCTGTTTCCAGCCACTGTTCTTCATAGCATCATAATGATTTCTTGGTATAGTCACAGAATCAATCCCAATAGCGAATGCACGGGCCTGCTTAGATAGATGAGACAGGCAACATACATTTGTAATAGGATGTTTAATAGTACAGGACCGAGTACCTTTCCGAACAGCAATAGGAAGATCGAGGTCTGATGTCTCTGTAGGAGTCTCTTGAATAGAAGGCGATGATGAGGGCTCAAAGACTGGTGTCGCTACTTCTTCTGGATCTTGCCTGCCTAAACATGTGTGTAATGCTCAATGGTAGGTCTATCTCCTGCTTGTTCATCCGGAATAGAAGTAAAATCCAGAATGATAGGTGGCACTCCCTCACTCTGCACCGATGGTGCAATTCTCTCATTCTGTATTTTTGGTGTCTCTCTCTCTCTCAACTGCTCCCCCTTGCTCATAGTATTGGAGAAATATGGAGTGGTCTCATGGAAGGTGACGTCCCTAGACACAAACATGCGGCGAAGACTAGGACAGTAACACTTGTATCCTTTACTAGTATTAGAGTAACCCAGGAACAGTGTTTTAATGGACCTAGGAGACAGCTTGTCGGCCTTAGGGTCAAAGTTATGGACAAAGGAAGTGCAACCAAACACTCTAAGAGGAACAGGAAAGGGGGAGTCCATGGGACGTAACATAGAAAACGGAGTCTGTCCTTGAAGAACAGAAGAAGGTTGTCTATTAATCAAGAAACAAGCAGTTAAAAGAGCTTCAGACCAAAACTTCTTGGGCACATTGGATTGAAACATAATGGATCGAGAAATATCAAGAAGATGGCGATTCTTCCTCTCTGCCACCCCATTTTGCTGAGGGGTGTGAGGGCAAGATGTGCGATGAATCATACCAACCGAGCTACAAAAATCAGACATAGCCTTTTGAACATACTCTAAAGCATTATCAGACTGGAGAATTTTTATATTGCAATTGAACTGAACTTTAATTTCAGTATGAAAATGTTTCACAATAGACAACACAGACTCTCTACTTTTAAGAAGGTAGATCCATGTCATGCGTGAGAAATCATCGACAAAGGAGATAAAATAACGAAAACCATTATAACTCTGGTCTTTTACAGGACCCACACATCACTATGCACTAACTCAAAGGGACACGAAGCCTGCTTATTGACTCGACTGGGATAGGATAACCTATGATGCTTGCCCAGTTGACATGAATGACACTCTAAAGAAGATAATTGGGACAGCTCTGGTTCCAACTTCCGCAGTTTCTCCAAAGAAGGATGTCCATATCTGTAATGCCATAGTAAGGGGGAACCACTCAACAGGATGGATGGAGCAGGAGAAGGAATTTGGCGAGGCAGACTGTCACCGTTGAAAAGATAGAGATCACCTTTCCTAGGCCCCCACCAATCATCTTCATACTCTTGAGATCCTGTAATATGAAACAAGAAGGTCCAAATATTACCCAACATTTTAGAGTGTCAATCAATTTGGCAACAGAAAGAAGAATTAAAGGGAAATTCAGGCACAAAGTGAACAGATTTAAGATCAATCTTGGGTGTTAGGGAGACAGATCCACTAGCTAACACTCTCTTCACTGAACCATCTTCCAGTGTAACAGATTGGTGAGGAATAGATGAGTCAATAGTGTGGAGCAATCTCCTCATACCAGTCATATGCTGTGAGGCGCCAGAGTCAACCACCCAAGATGAGGATGAGCCAGATGCTATGAGAGATGTAGCCTGATTACCAGCAGTAGATGCCAGATTTGCCGATGAAGATGATGATGATGACCCCATACTCATGTGTTGTGTCGCCTGAATGAACCGATCATATTCCGCTTGGGTAAGAGTGATGTCGGTGCCAGAGGTAGTACCCACAGTTGTAGAGGATGAGGATCTTGTGGTGGTGGCACAATGAGTTGTTCCCACATGTGGTGCAGCAGGTCTCTCATGTTTCTTCCAACACTTCTCCACTGTATGTCCCGGTTTGTCACAAAAGGTACACTTAGGACGTGTCCCACGCCCTCTGCCCATACCGGGTCGTCCTCCTTGTACCGCAGCAGCAACAGAAGCATGAGATTCTCCAGAAGATATATCAGAAATAAAGGAAGCAGACTCAAATAAAGATTGTTGGATCCTTGAATAAGCCTCCACAAGACTAGGTAGTTTATCAGTAACCAGAATAACGCTCCGAGCGGAGCTACAAGCCGAGTTGAGCCCAGATAAGAATTTGGCTGTAACAAGATCATCTCTATCCTTTATCTGTTCAGCAACAACCACAGGATGGTAATAACTTAGCTCTTGAGCAAGAGCCTGAACCGCCCCAAAATACTCCTCAAGAGATCGGTCACCCTGTTTCTCAGCAAACAGACGATCATAGATCATAAACTGACAGAGAGCATTCTTCTCTTGAGAATAATGTTGCTTCACTGTGTCCCATATTTCCTTGGCCGTAGAGTAGAACATGAACCTTGCGGCGATTGCAGGTTCCATACTATTCCACAGCCAAGTCTTCACAAGACTGTCATGACGCTTCCATTTAGCATACCCTTCGTCAGTAGATGCCTTGGGACCCGAGTCAACATGCCTTGCTCTGTCACGAGCCTCCAAGACGGCGTGGATGGCATTCATCCATAGAAGATAATTTTTCCCGTTGAGCTTAATGGAGGCGATAGGTGACACTTCGTTGTAGATCGTAGGTGTCTTGATATCCTCCATTGTAGAACGGAATATGTGACGGATTGATACACGTCAAACAGATTGTGGTGACGGAGAGATACACGTCACACACAGAAGAAAAACAAGGAGAAATGCGTTACTGACGCATTCACAGCCTCCAAATGATCTTCCTAATCACACATGGAGGTGTGACTAGGATGATGGCTGAGACGAAACTAGTCCTCCGGTTGTGTTTTTAGATGATCGTTGGATCACCCGGAGATCCCCAAACGCTTTGTGATGGGGGCTACGGTAGAGTTGGATATCTACCGCAGACCTAGAGTAGCCGACGGTAGTTCTACACAGCCGGTGGATTACGCCAAGTCGACGGGTGGGAAGCAGCCGGCCGCCGGAGAGGGAGAGATCCGCCGGTGAGAGAAGGAGAAGCCCTAGATCGATCTCCGCTCTGATACCATGTGAGAAGAATGAAGAGGAGAAGACGACAAGAACACCGATCAAATGTCGGTTGCAAGACGCAGCAAACGTGAGAAGGGCTTGAGCCTACTCACTTGTATTTATATATTAGGGTAAGTACATGAGGTACAAAGAGAGAAAAGAAATAAAAAATAAATATTATGAAGAAAACAGAACAGCCGCTGGATTGACGAGCCGCCGCTGCGCCGGTGTCGATACCATCGACATGAATGTCGATGGTATCGACAGACCATCATCTCGACCCTGAGCCGGTGTCGATACCATCGACATGAGTGTCGATAGTATCGACCAAGATGCAGATTGCTTCAACTTATCCCTGAATTGATCTTGATACTATCGACAGAGTGTCGATAGTATCGACCAGGATGCAGATTGCTTCACACATGTATATAGCTCATAACTACAAAATTACATAACTTAATTCCTACATTTTGCCATCGAAATCCTCAATAAACAAGACAGTTCCCTTACATCCCACATGAAGGACCCCTCCCTAACCTACCCCCACATAAAATTTCATTGCATAAAACAATGCATTTAGGTGTAGAGATCACGCCTGTAAAATTTCATAAATTAATTTGTTCATTTTGGCGTCGAAACGGGCACAATTGCATTTATCAAAAAAAATTTCAAAATTTCCATAAATTTCGGTTTCCGTGCTGTTGAAACGGTATCGAAATCGGATACCTTATTCCTTTCTCACTTGTACTTATGTCTCTACTCTCATTAGCTATATTAGAGACTATCATGTAACCTGTTTTACTCACTGAATAACTAATTCCCTTTCTCTCTAGATGGTATCAAGAGCAGGCTCCTTTTTTCCCCACCCACCGTCCGAAATGACGTGAGACGACCCCCCTGCCGCCGCCAGCCCCTGCCCTCTCCCCCCCCCCCGCCGTCCCCCCCCCCACCCGCCGGCGCCACCACCCCCCCCTTTCCCCTTCCCGCCCCCAACCCCCCTCCTCTCCTTCCCAGCCGCCGCCCCCCCTCCCTCCTTTTCCCTGCCGCCACCCCCTCCCTCCTCTTCCCAGCCGCCGCCACCCCTCCCCTCCCTCCTCTTCCCCGCAGCAACCTCTAGCCTCCTCCCCTTCGCCTCCTCTTCCCATCCCTGCTCCGACTGCCACTAGTTTTTACCTCTTCTCTTCTCTACGTCTGGGTGATCTTCGTATCCAAGTTCGGACATCCACTGGCCGTCTAAGTTGAGTCTTTCGTCTCACCGTCTTCTCTGCCTGCGCCTCATGAAGGACATTGAGCTTTCCTCATGACGGCGTAGGTTTCTCTATATATATGCATATTTTGCCCTATACGGGTATCTCTGATCTGACTCGTCAGATCCCTGCTGTTGTTATCTGCCCCTTTGTGGGTCTCTGATCTACTCTGCTGCTGCGTTGACTATTGCCTCTGTCATGGCCTTATCTGAACCACCTCGCTCTCCGTGTGTCACCACGGTGAAGCTCGACGACGGCTCCAACTATCATCTGTGGTCGGCGTCGTTTGTTCAATATGTCAAAGCACAAGGCCGGTATCACCATCTTACGACGGAGCCTCCTGTTGTTCCTACTGCTAATGCGGATGACAAAACCAGACAAAGCTATGCACAATGGTCCAAGGATGACTTCGGCGTCATGTCTTGGATCCTCAACGGTACCGAGCCCCGGATCAACCAATCTCTTATCTGCCTTCATGATGCTAAGGCTATGTGGGATCAACTGTCCCACGTCTACTCTCATCAGGAGAATCCTAAGAGAGTTTTTGAAATTTTCAAAAACTTGGCTAAAAAGGAGTTCTCCCCTGACACTTCCGTTGATGACTCCTACAATCAATGCTCGGCTCTGTGGAATGAGTTTGAACTCTACCACCCCTTGACGGTGGACATCAAAATTGCTCAGAAGCAACGCAACGAACTGCAACTTGTTCAGTTTTTGGCTGCTCTTCCTGCCTCGTTTTCTGGTGTGGTTGACCAGATCCTATCAAGTGATCCGCTACCTACCCTTCGGGATGTTCTTAAACGAGTCCAACGCCTGCCATCCATGACTCATACTCCTATTGTTGAGCACCCTGCGCTTATTGCTCGCTCTGTTGATTCTGGCCGTGGTCGTGGTCGCGATCATGGTCGTGGTCACGGTCGTGGTCGTGGCGGTCGCCCTCCTCCCTCGGGAGGTCGAGGATCATCTGCTCCTGGACGTGGTGCTCCTCCCGGCCCTCGCTACTGCAACTGGTGTGGCTGGGACAATCATACTGAAGATCGATGTTGGAGTAAGCACGGCAAGCCCGCTTGGGCTAACCAAGCTGCTACAGAAACTGCTACTAACTCTACTGTTTATGCACCTACTGCTCCTACAAACGCGGAATGGTTACGTTCTGAGTTTGAGAAGATGTTCCAGGAGCGTCTCGCACAGCTGCCATCCTCGTCTACACCAGGACCCTCTGTCATGCTCGCTTCTCCATCATCTGGTAACAAACAGTGGTGCATTGACTCGGGTGCATCCACTCATATGGCTGGTGATCTTCGTCTATTTTCTGCTCTAAATAAAACTGCTACTATATCATCTGTTACTGTTGCAAATGGCTCCAAAACTGCAGTTCATGGCACTGGCACGGTTCCTATTTCACCAAAACTGCAATTGCATTCTGTTTTATATATTCCAAAGTTTCCTGTTAATCTGTTGTCAGTCAGTAAGATGATAAAACAACTCAAGTGCTCTATTAAATTTGATCATTATGGTTGTGTTTTGAAGGATCTCCGCACGAAGACGAGGATTGGTTCGGGCCGTGAAGGACCAGATGGGCTGTATTATCTGGATGGACCTCCTGTTGCTTCTGCTACGCTATCCACTTCAGTGACGGGAATACAGTGGCACTTTCGCCTGGGTCATCCATCTGCTACCGAATTAAAGCATTTATTTCCTACTTTATCTGAGAACAGTTTTTCATGTGAAACTTGTGTTTTAGGCAAACAAACTCGGTCTGTTTTTCCTGCTAAGAAAGTTATTGCTTCTAAAGAAATTTTTGACATTGTTCATGCTGATATTTGGGGACCGTGCTCCGTATCAAGTCACTCGGGTGTGAAATATTTTATGACCTTTATTGATGATTATTCTTGCACCACATGGCTGTTTTTACTTAAAGGTCGAGAATCGAGATATTGTGTTGGATACTATTTGTACCTTCTTTGCTAAAATTCACACCCAATTTAACCGACCTATTAAAATTTTTCGTATGGATAATGCACTTGAGTTCATGCAACAATCTGTTACCTCGTTCTGTGATGCCCGAGGAACCAATTGCCCTTACACTCAACAAAATGGCGTCGCTGAACAAAAAAACCGTCACTTACTTGAGGTTGCTCGCACTCTTCTCATACACTACAAAGTACCCCATCATTTCTGGCTTGAAGCTGTCTCTACGGCTTGCTATCTCATCAATCGCATGCCTTCCTCTGTTTTCAAAAATTAGG